>CM046452.1:19056057-19083557 GCA_025506515.1 Flaveria trinervia | reverse complement strand
CCACAGGCCTCCACACATTCCTCAACCTCAAAGCCCACTGAGGGGTCAACTGAAACAGTTGCAATGGCTCAAGAAATTGACTGGAGCTTCATGGTACAGGATGTGACTCCTGCTCAAGCTCTTATGGCTGGAACAGATGATGCCCAGGTATATGAACATCTCTACACTCCAGCCTGTATAGCTAAAGTTAAGCTTTATCAGGATTACAATATGAAAATCAGATCTGATATTAAGTCTTTAAATGTTCTAAAATCTGATTTTAAAAGAGCTGAAACTGACTATCAAAAGAAAACTGATGAGTTAGAGAAAACTGTATCTCTTTTAAAACATGAACACACCAATTACAAGACTCAAATCAAGGATCTGATATCCAAATTGTCTGAGGCTCAAGCCCAGCTTGTCACTGCTGAGGCTCAGGCCAGGAAGCATGCTATTTCTGAGCAGAACTTCCAAGCTATTCTTGCATCATCCTCCCATTCCAAACTCTGTTATCAGAACAAATGAGGGTTGGGAACCAATGAAATTGCTCCACCATACTCCTATGAGTCCATTAGACAGCCTAGATGTGGTACTGAGGAGCAAGAGGTTCCAAATGCTGACCCTTCCCTTCCAGAGTTGAAGGATGAGGCATTAATAGAGGCCACCACAGGGAAGGAACAGGTAGATGTACCCATCTCCTCCTGTGAAGATCAAATCCTAACCACTAAAGCCAGAAGAAGCAGAGCTAAAGCTGCTAGAAGAACTGCTAAGAAGGTGGCTGAGTCCAAACTGAAAATTGACCCCGAGCATAAGGGTGTCTTTATCTCAGCTGGATTCCAAGTGTTAGGTACTTCTGATTCAAGAAAGGAGTGTAATACCAGCACTTCTGTCCTGCCAAAGGATCAAAAGTTAAAGGGAAAAGTTGCTGATGAAGAAAAGAAGCCCAAGAAACATCAACCCTTACTTTCCCAAAAGACTAACATTGCATGCATCATGTGTGGCCTGCAAAATCACATGGCAAAAGATTGTTACTACAATCCTGCAAGCACACATTATGCAAATAATGTTAGAAAAGAAGGAGTCAGGGAAGGTTTCACTTTTGGACCTTTTCATACGGTTCAAGTGTTGAAGAAGGGAAAGCTAGTTTCCGAAGCCAAGTTGCTTTCGGAAGAAACTCATTATTCCGAAGGGAAAATGGCTTCGGAAGCAAAAGCTATTAAGGTTCGGAAGAACAAGAAAGCTCCCTTGAAACTATCCCAGAAGAAGACTGCTTCGGAAGAAAAGGTGGTGAAGGCTTCTTCAGAAAAGAAAGAAGCTTTGGAAGAAGGCCATGCTGCAAAAGCTTCAACAAGCTCATCCTCCAAGGTCAGCCAAAGGATGGACTGGAAGATCAAGGAAGATACTGCAGCCCAAACCTCTTCTTCAAAGACCTCTATTGAACCCCCATTCATAACATTTGGTTCAATCATGTCATTATCTTTGGAAGAACCCAAGACCAACAAGGCTTGGGCTTCCAAACAAAACTAACAATCTCATCTTATGTGCAGGGACATCCATTTGACAAGAACAACAATGTCTGGATTGTAGATAGTGGATGCTCTAGGCACATGACAGGGAACAGATCTCTACTTCAATAGTTTCAGAACTATGATGGAGGTCCTGTCCAATTTGGAGGTGAGGCCGGAGGATATATTTCTGGCAGGGGGAGTATATCCAACGGTAAATTAAAAGTTGACAAAGTCCACTTTGTCAAATATCTTGAACACAATTTGTTAAGTGTTTCTCAATTCTGTGATCAAAAGCACCAAATGCTATTCACAAAACATGAGTGCATTATCCTCAAACCAGGGATGACAATTCCTCTGGAATTGGTGCTTCTTAGATCTCCCAGGAAAGTGGATATGTACAAGCTTGATATGAACAATGCTTCCCCAATGGGTGAAGTATCATGCTTTCTTTCCAAAGCTGATAGTGATGAGTCAACATTGTGGCATAAACGTATGTGACATGTAAATTTTAAGACATTGAACAAATTGGCTAAAAATAACTTGGTACATGGTCTGCCTAAAAAGGATTTTTTCTGCAAAGATAACTGCATTGCATGCCTGGAAGGGAAACAACACAAGATATCTCATAAATCCAAATGTGTTGACTCTATCACTACTCCATTACACTTATTGCACATGGATCTTTTTGGTCCCACAAGTATAATGAGCATTGGAAGGAAATCATACTGCCTTGTGATAGTTGATGATTTTACAAGATTCACATGGGTATTCTTTTTAAGAACTAAAGATGAAACTGCTGAAATATTAAAATCTTTTATTGTTAAAATAGAAAATCAAATTGATCACAAGGTTAAAATCATTAGAAGTGATCAAGGGACTGAGTTTAAGAACTTCGTTCTTGACTCATTCTGTAACTCAAAAGGGATTTCCAGACAATACAGTGCTCCCCGAACTCCTCAACAAAACGATGTTGCTGAGAGGAGGAATAGGACACTTATTGAGACTGCTCGAACTATGTTAGCTGATTCAAAACTACCTCTAACATTCTGGGCAGAGGCAGTCAACACTGCATGCTATGTGCATAACAGAGTTCTTGTAGTTAAGCCACATGGAAAAATACCTTATGAGCTATGGAACAAGAGGCCACCATTCATTGGCTTTCTAAGGTCCTTTGGCAGCAGGTGTACCATACTTAACACAAAAAACAATTTAGTAAAGTTTGCTAAAAAGTTGGATGATGCTATCTTTGTTGGATACTCTTCTAGCTCCAAAGCTTACAGAGTATACAACATTAAGAATCAACAATTTGAGGAGTCATCCAATATAGTTGTTAATGAGCACACTCCTTGTGTTAGGGGGAATGGACCTGATCATATTTTTGATTTAGAATTGTTTCCAAACTATTCTAAACCATCTTGTGAGAATTTTTCAGTTGGAATAGGTGCTCAAAATAATGATGATGCTACTGTTAATGATCAACTGTTTGAGCTTCCCAGACCTAGTCCAAGTTCTCCAAGTGCTGCAATCCACCAATCTTCCATTATTCACAGATCTGATAGTTTAACCATATCAAGGAACAGTGAAGCTTCAACAAGTGAATCACTTACTGAGCCTCAAAACTCATCAGGTGATCCACCACAACACCAAGCAAAAGGAAGTAGTATTTTGAAGGAACAAGCAACTGTTAATACTACTTCACAGCCAACTATTGATGATGTTTCTCATTCATTCAATCAGTCCTCATTGAATGACTTTGAAACAACAGCTGGACAGAGTGTTCCAGTTCATGAGCAAAATATATCCAACCTAGATTTATCTCTGCAACTAGAAGTGATTCCTCGTCTTAGGATTCACAACACTCATCCAACTGAGAACATCATAGGGGATGTCACTGAGGGTGTGAGAACAAGAGGACAGACTCATCAAGGGAATGTCTGCTTGTACTCATGCTTTCTATCTCAGAAAGAACCCAAGAAGGTAGAAGATGCCTTGAAAGATAGTAGCTGGCTTGAATCAATGCAAGAGGAGCTGCTTCAATTCAAGAGACAGAAGGTATGGAACCTATGTTCGCTACCATCTGGTCAAGTACCTATAGGCACCACATGGGTTTTCAGAAACAAGAGAGATAATAGAGGATTGATCATCAAGAATAAAGCAAGACTTGTAGCTCAAGGATACACTCAAGAGCAAGGAATCGATTATACTAATGTCTTTGCACCAGTTGCAAGACTTGAGGCAGTTAGGATCTTCCTTGCTTATGCTGCATCCAAGGACTTCATTGTCTATCAACTTGATGTCAAGTGTGCATTTCTATATGGGGATACAGATATGGAAGTTTATGTATGCCAACCTCCAGGATTTGAAGACCCACAACACTCCAACTATGTGAGCAAGCTGGATAAAGCTTGTATGGGCTGCACCAAGCACCTAGGCTGTGGTATGAGACTTTGTCTCAGTTTCTTCTGAAGAATGGCTACACTAGAGGTACATTGATAAGACTCTTCATCTGAAAGTCTGGAAAGGACATTTTTCTCGTTCAATTCTATGTTGATGACATCATATTTGGTTCTTCAAATGACCAGATGTGTAAGGACTTTGAGAGCATTATGAAGAAGAAGTTTAAGATGAGTTCCATGGGAAAAATAGACTTTTTCCTTGGAATTCAGGTAAAGCAGATGAAGAAAGGGTTTTTCATTAATCAATCTAAGTATGTCTCTGACATCTTAGAAAGATTTGAAATGAAAGATTGCAAGCCTACCAAGACACCCATACCCAGAAACCATAATCTTTGTCCTGATCTTGAGGGGGGGATACTGATCAACATCAGTATAGGGCAATTATTGGTTCTCTGATGTATCTCACAGCTAGTAGACCTGATATCATGTTTTCTACTTGCATTTGGGCAAGATATCAGGCTGCTCCAAAGGTGTCTCACCTAGCTGCTGTTAAGAGAATCCTTAGATACCTCAAAGGAGCACCTAAACTAGGTCTCTGGTATCCAAAAAACAAGGATTTCAATCTCTATGGATACCCTGATAGTGACTATGGAGGCTGTAATGTTGACAAGAAATCAACATCAGGAGGATGTCAATTTCTTGGTGGAAGGATCATCTCATGGCAATGCAAGAAACAATCATGTGTCTCTATATCAACTGCTGAAGTTGAATACATTGCTGATGCTAGCTGCTGTGCTCAACTGCTATGGATTCAGAATCAGATGTTAGATTATGGATTCAACTTAATGAGTACTCCTATCCATATTGACAACAACAGTGCTATCTCAATTATTGAAAATCTAGTGAAGCACTCCAAGACAAAGCATATTGACATCAGGTATCATTTCATTAGAGATATTCATGAGAAAAATCTAATTAAGTTAATCAAAGTTGATTCAAATGAACAATATGCTGATCTGTTCATTATAGCTTTTGATGAACAAAGATTTAAGTATCTCATAACAGTTATTGGGATGATAAACATTGATTAATTTAATCTCTTTTGAAAACCTTTTTAATATGTAAGTCTTGTGTCAATACAATTTAAGCCATGTTACAAGAAGTTCTATCTAAACTTTTCTAAGTGTAAATTCCTTTTGAAGAGAAACTAGCCCTCGGAAGACATTCTTATATCTTCCAAAGCAAGATTTCTCAAAGGATAACTTTCTTCTCGGAAGAATTTTTGGCCTCAGAAGAAGCGATTGATTGCATATCAGATCTACTTCCGAGACTTACAGATTCTCCATTCGGAAGCAACTCTAACCTTCGGAAGTAAAGTTTTGGCTTCGGAAGTAGGAATTTCCTTCGGAAGACAAGTTACCTTCGAAAATGTTTTCCACTCGGAAGAGAGATTCTACTGTGTAACGTAAATCTCTTAGGCCCCACACTGTAAAAAGCAAAGATTTTGTTAATGATGTCAGATTATTTAACTTCTTTTAACCTTACCGCCACTGTCAATTCATCCACTTAACCATCACATCACCTTATCCTAACCTCCATTACCTCCTTACCACCCTCTTTTAAATAATCTCGACTCTTCAATTTCATCTTCTTACCTGCAACTTTACTGCCCTAGAAATTTCTCCTCTCCAACTTTACCCAAGCTCAAAATCATCTACATTCACCTTTCCCAAATAGCACTTAACCCTCAACACAACCAAGTTGCACTTCTTGATTCTTCAAGAGATGTTGACTTCTCTGAAATCATCTCCTTTCTCACCCAATCAACCTACTACACTGCCCTTACCGTTAACCCCACTGTTTACTCCAACCAAATGGCCGAATTTTAGGTAATGTTTAAGTCGAAACCCTAAATGGGATTCGTGTACTACGGTCCAACATTTGTGGACAGGAGTTGATCGTCACTGAACAACTCATCAGGGAGCACCTTGAGCTTCATGATGAAGGAGCTCCTACTGAATTCCCTAAGGAAGATTTGGATAGCACTTATATCCTAATGGGATATGGTGGAGACATCAGCAGGTTGACAGTTTACAAGTTCAACTTCTCTTACAATTGGAAGTTCCTCCTGCATGTTGTTCTTCATTGCTTGTCCAACAAATCCAGAGGATGGGATCAAATCCCTTATGAACTAGGATGCTTAGTTCATGGATTGGTGAGAGGCATGCGCTTCAATTACTCACGATTTGTGTTTTCAAATCTGATAGGGAATTTGCAAAGGGAGACATTCTTCATGTATCCTAGATTCCTTCAACACATAATCAATTGTGAGTTGGACCAGAGCATGCTTGTCTGTGCAGCTGCTCTGACTGTCCCCCACATGCGGCCTACCATCCTCAAAATATTGAAGAAGGTATCCACCAAGTTCACTGGAAGGTATACCACTCTGCTTCCAGATATGATTGAGCGCATAGCTCCTGGTCACATCCTTGTTCGCCCCACAGGTGATGAACCCACACCAGCAATCACCACCACAATGCCAACACTATCTTCTCCACCCATCACCATCACTTATCAAAGACGCCCCAAACGAACCCTTGTTCAATCTATTCTGATTAAACAAGCCCCTCCTGTTCAATCCAAAAAGACTAGTGGAAACATGGGCTCTCACTCAGTCAGAGGCCTCTCCATCATTCTCTTTTGACCTCAATTTGGGTTTTGATTCTCCTCAGTCTCAAACCCAGGAGCCCGATACCCAAACCAACAGCCCTCAGAATGAGTATCTACACTCTTTTGAGCAGCTAACAAGGGACAGCCCCACCAGAGGCTCAATGCCTGTAGACATTGACCAAAGTCCCGGGTCAGTAGGCTTAACCTCCCTATCTTTCACTGACCTTCTATTCAAAACTGATGAAGAGATAACATCTCTCCATGGCAATAAACTTGATCTACAATACCCTCTTCAAGATCAACAGAGCCCGGAGAAATCCCTTATCTCTAGCCCTCATCAGCAACCAATAACTGAGGTGAGTCCCACTGATGTGGAGGGGACTCATGTAGCTTCATCTGCCACTACAGAAGGTGCCTCAATGGACCTTGTGGACAGTGGTAACATCTCTCAGACTGAATCTACGACAACCAAGCCCTTTGATGACTCTGAAAGAGACATCATTGAGCATGGGAAACTAGGGTGCCAAGAAACCACATCTGGTGGTTAGGCTGAACATACTAGGTATGTTACCTCATCTCCCCGTGATTCTTCAAAGAAGATGAGGGAAGCATGCAACTCCTTATAAAAGACCTTCTGTCTAAATTCTCAAACCTTGAATCCTTGGTTAGGACTTTAGAAGAAAGGTCCGCCACTCAGCAACTTGAGATTGACAATCTCAAGGCTCAACTTGCTGAGAAACAGACAAAGAGGTCTGTTAGGCATGTACCTATTCAGGTCTTATTGACTTCTTCCTCTAGCTCATCTAGCTCTCAAGATGATGCTACCAAAAAGGAGAAGAATGTTCAAAGACAAACACATGAGGAACCATAGAGCCGACCTTCAACTTCAACATCTTCTTTTCCCATCATCACAGTGACTGAGCCACCTCAAGTCACTCTTCAGATTGACCTAAGGATGCTCAGTGATCTCTACAGACTCTTCACCAAGCTTCTGTTGAGATCGTCCTTTGAGCAGCCAAACCATGATGCTGCAATGATCTACTTTGGAGCAGAAGAGCTTCAAAGGCTGACTGCACCTTCTACCACTGTGGAAGAAGTTGGTCAACCTAAGGTCCACATGAAACCTAAGATTCAATTTGAAGGGGAAATAGGGACTAAAGGCCCAGCAACTGAAACAGTTGGGATAGAATTTGCATCTCCTTCTGCTTCCGAAGCTGAAGTTAAAGCCTCAAAAGAACAAGCTGAATCTTCCGAAGCTGAAATGGAAGCTGCGGAAGGACTGTTTAAGATGTCCAAGGAACTGAACATCATAGATTCAATCCTTGAAATGGCATCTGAGGTGAACAGCGAGGACCCTCTGAATCAACCTCCATCCCAGACACCATCTCTGCCTCTCTCACAATCAGAAACCTCTCTCCAAGAACCACCACAGTCAGTGTAACATCTACCATTTTTTTAAGATATAGACCCGAACCCGTTTTGTTTGTTATATAAATCAAGCATATCATTTAAACTACTTTCATTTTGGTGGTTTTAAAACAATAATGTGTTATTTAACTAACTTTACGAATTTGTGATTTAAATTTACATTTAATTTTCCGTTTAATAAGTTTATAAACTTATGAGATTTTACATATATCATTGATGAAGTTATAATTATTATAAAATAATATGAGACTTTAAAATTTCAATAGGATTTATGAAGAAAAGTAAATATATAAAGGTTATTTTCTTTTAACCACTTTAACAAGTTAATAATTAATATTTAACAGGATTTATAATTTTTGTATATTTTTTTAATAAATAAATGGATTAATCATTTAAAATTTGGGCTATATAAAGTATAGGGTTGGAAATGTAAATATTAAAACTTTGTTTTTAAAGTTCTGATATAAAATAATAACAATATAAAACCTAGGGGGCTGAATGTGTAAAATTACAAAAAAAAAAAACAAACTCCCTTTCTCCTTGCCCGTATTTCCGGCAGCCTACCTCGGGCCACCCTCCGGTCGGCTCCGGCGAGGGGTAAACCGCCGGAATCTCTTGGATTCCACCCAAACAAACGTTTCCAATCGCTTTATGAATGTGTTCCGAACATAATTAGGATATTTAATGTGTTTAAACGACGGTTATGGCTCCCAAATCACTCGGTAACCGATCACCATTGAACCTTCTAGCCATTCAAGCATTTATACACAATAATAATCAAATTAAGTGCACATACATGATAGTTTAATCATAAGTAATCTCCCACACAACGTAATTTCATCTTAAACAAAACACACATCACATCCGACTGTCACTTTCATCGTGAACCTGCGCATCAGTCGAACTCAACCTTCGGGGCAACTATAATCGAAATTTATCGAGGGCTTTTCCTTATCATCGACCTTAGAATCTACCTGTAAATTTAATTTGATTATGAGCAACGTTTGCATCTCGAATCAAACTGAATATTGCCGCGATTTTATCTGTTCTTGTTATCATCGGGTTCAACTTCAAATCAGGTAATTAAGCAAACAATCATATTCGTATATTCTTAACAAACGAAAGCCCTAACCTTTCGATCGATTACAATGTTCATATGGGGTTCAATTTGATCAATATGGTTCTAGGGTTCATGTTGATTTGGGGGTTTATTTGAAAGATAATTTTTATTAATTTATTTGTAATTTAAAACAAGTTTTGGGCTTAGCCCAACTGGTTATCACTCAACACTCTTGAACCGGAGGTCTTGGGTTCAAACCTAGCCTCCGAAATCTATTTTTTGTAAGCCAATTTAGATACTTTGAACTTCAAAAATATACTAATATGTTATTAAATCAAAGTAAAAGTTATTTTAATAACTAAAATATTTCAGAAATTATTAGATTAATTTAAAAAGTAATAGAAACTTAAGAATGTTGAATTTATTTATTTTTTAAGAATAACATAGGTTATAAAACATTATTATTATTATTTCTAAATGCTATAAATCTATTATGGATCAAACTTAGGTTATTTCAAAACATTATAGATTTATTTGTTAAATAATTATTCAAATAGTTATTTAAATAATTAATTAAATAATTAATTATTCATCTATTATTTAATCATGATATATCATAATTAGTTAATAAATTCATTTCTTAAACTTTTATTTAAATTCATGAAGTTATAAAATAATATAATTTTCTATTTAAGGCCTTGATATAATAAGACCCTTATAAAAATCAATTAAAAGTTTAAAAACTTTATAAAATGATTTTAAATAATTTTAAACTATTTTTGCAAGTCATTTAAATAATTAATTACCCAATTAATTATTTTGATAAAGTTTTAAATTATTAATTTATAGATTAATTATTTCTTTCCATAATGTTATACTCAATCATTACTTAATCAAATATTGTTAATATTTAAGTAATGCTTATTGTACAATTTCACTAATGATTATTGTTGTTTCATTCTTAACCATTTAATAAATTTATTCATCCTTATGGAAATAAAATATAATTGGTTATATTATTTTATTTACCCTGATTATCAAAACCCCAAATCCAAATTGATACCCTAGTTCACATCTAATCATTAATCTTATTATTGAACCTCATTTTGGAATCAATACATTTAGGTAACTTGTAAAAAAATTCATTGGAGCCTCGTTTAAATTCTTATCATCACCTTATATATATCAAGTGAGTTTTTCTTGCCCCTTTTTACATTTTTCTTACTATTTTGGGGTGAAACATGATACTTATACATCGTACACTTATAAACGTTTGAGACTTGTAAAGCACTTGCAATTCATATTTTTGTCATGGTTATTTGTGTGTTGTAAGTGATTATATGAGATACATAGTTTGTTTACAATCATTAACTATTGCTAACCTGACGACGTCTTAGATCTTTGGGCCTGACAAGCCTATTTGGTTCTAAAGCCGAGGTATTGCCGGCTCCTGATGACGTATGCTTGTTCATCATGGGAACCAAATACACTTAGCCAATCTTATATAATTGTAATCAAGTCGAGGTTTGGTTGTAACGATATGTGTTCTATAACCTTACTAACTTATAATCTATGACATGAATTGCTACTTGTAACCTTGTTATATTATGTATGAAAACCTTGGAAACTCACCAACTATTTTTAGTTGACCTTTTATTTTCATCATGTTTCAGGTTTGATGCTTGAAGATCTTCTTGTGCTCAATTAGGACTTGGACCTAGATTAAATAAAAGTCTTATGTTAATTGTTGTATCTTGATTGTTTTGTAAATACCTGTAACATCTCGTATTTTTCTTTAAATTAAAAGTTAACTTTGTTTATTCTTATAAAGGTCATTATTGACAATTATGAAACTCATGTGCTTATTTTTTTTAGTTATCACTAACTTTTAATATATGAAGGTTAAAAATAAAAATATAAATAATATTAATATTAATAGTAGTAATAATAATACAAGTTATAATTAGGATAATAATAATAATAATAATAATAATAATTATAATAATAATAAAGATAATAATATTAATAATAATAATAAAAATAATAATATTAATAACAATATTAATAGTAATAATAATAATGATAATAAAAAGAAACTTAATGACCTTAAATTAGATCTAATTAACTTAAGGGGGGTTAGTTGTCATTGTTAAAACTTAAAATAAAGGTTTTATGCATAAAATGATCACTTTTGAAACTACAAGGGGTAATCCTGTAAATAATTAAAAAAAAACCAAACCACCACCCTTGACCCCCGTTTTTCCGGCAACTTTTCCGGCCAAGATCCGGCCGCCGGCCACCTCTTAAACGTTGAAAATTGGTCGTTTCTTGATCCCGAAACTGTTCCAAACCGTCCCTAAACTCGATTCGAACACCATTATGAACTTTGATTGCGTTTAAACGTCGGTTATGAACCCAATCGAATGATTAACTGAACGTCTTTAACCATATAGCCGATCGACCATTAAAATTTAATAATAACCAAATTAAATGATTCATAATCGAACGTCTAAGTAGTCTAAAGCTTCTATCAATTCCAATTGCACCTGAATCAACACAAACAACGAATCCAATTCCTTCTTTTCCGCGACCTGTAACCCTACCAAAATCTAATCTCCGAACGAATTGAACCAAAATCAACATAGGCTTCGCATCTGGATCATCATTCGAAGCTATCTGCAAGTTTAATTGGATTATCATTGGGGATTTCTCATCCATTGAGTACTACGACTGCGACTTGTTCTTCGATTAGGATCGCCTTCAATTCGAACTGATTCGGGTAAGTTACATACGTGGATATGCTCGATTAAGCATGGGAAACAAAAGCCCCATGGTTAATTTGGCTATCATCATCGTTTAGATGATCAATTTGGTTTGAATCTAAACTAGCGTTCATCCAATTTGGGGGTTTTGTTTGGGTTATATATAAAAGGTATTAAAACGGAGATAAACCACGGCTAAGGCCTTTGGTTTACTGGTTGTTGGCGTGGAGTGTGGACTTGAGGTCCCGGGTTCGAACCCGGGGACCCTCAATCCACTCCTTTTGTTTTTTTTTTGAAATTTAATTATATACAAACTTCTGTAAATTATTAAAAATAAATTTATAAACTTTGTGTATTTTTAAAATCACTTTATTAATTTTTATAAATTTATTTCCTGAATAATTTAAACATTTTATAAAACAATGATAATATTTAGTTTATATAATATAGATTCTAAAAAAAAGATTTAAAACTTTACATTATTTTTTTTGACTCAAACATTGTTTGTATGCTATTGTTTAAAGCATTAGTATAAAAAAATATTATTATTATTATAAAGGATTGTTTAAACTGATATTTAAACCTTATTCCCCGTAAGTATTTTCGTTGCTTCATAATAAAACGCTCGACTATTATATTTTATTTTCATGGAATAAAATAAAATAAACTATATCATTTTAATGAATTTAATTGTTGAAACCCCAAAATGTCAATTCAAACCCTAGCTCCCGTTGAATCGTTAAACTCGTTAGTAAACTTTAACCTTGTTAATTATATATTTAGGTGCCTTTTGACGTTTTATCTTGGAACGACATATATTATTCTTATTGATCTTCATTATATACTTATTTGACAAGTAAGTTTTCCTTGCCCCCCTTTTTTATCTTTTCACACTAATTTGGGGTGAAACATGATTACTTATACATAATGCACTTGTAAACGTTTAGACTTGTAAGGCACTTGCAATTCATATTTTTTGTCATGGTTATTTGTGTGTTGTAAGTGTTTATATGAGATACATATTTTTGTTTACAATCATTAGCTATTGCTAGCCTGACGACGTCTTTGATCATTGGGCCTGACAAGCCTATTTGGTACTAAAGTCGATGTATTGCCGACTCCTGATGATGTATGCTTGTTCATCGTGGGAACCAAATACAACTAGCCAATCTTTTATACGTGTAATCAAGTCGAGGTTTGGTTGTGACGATATGTGTTCTATAACCTTACTTGCTTATGACCTATGACATGAATTGCTACTTGTAACTTTATCATATTATGTATAAAAACCTTGGAAACTCACCAACTATTTATAGTTGACCTTTTATTTTTATCATGTTTCAGGAAATCCCCAAGTTTAAAGTGGACTTTTGAAGCTTGGAAATAAAACTAGGACTTGGACCTAGTTTAATAATTAAAATGTTATGTCATGTTGTGATATGTTTAAACTTATTTCACGTTTGATACTTATATTTGTATTTCCTTTTTGAATCTTATAAATTTATTATGTTCATCTAAATTATAGCGTTATGTGGTTGTGAACAATCTTAACCCTCACATCTCGACGTTTCCGCCGTCAAGGTTGGGGTGTGACAATACCTATTTGTCTTGTAATATTTAATGAATAATGACATTTAATATTATTTCAACTTAATTAGTTCCATGTGCTATGAACAATCGTCTCCCATTCGTCCGCCCTGATAATTCCGCCGTCGGTCGAGGTGTGACAGATTGGTATCAGAGCCATGGTTATAGGGATTTAGGTTATTAGAAATGGAATGATCTAGACTATAACTAAGTACCCTTGCACATGAGTCCTCTCATGCATTATATATTCTTAGATAAGATTTTATGTTCTTTATGTGTTTATACTTGATTATGTGATTACATGTCTTATGTGTTTATGTTTATACCTTGAATCTTATCTTTGCTCACATGAATTTTAAATCATATTCTAAGGCCTTATGTGCCTAAATAAAATGGTTTTCAAAATAATATTTGCATCGTTATTCGTGGTTTTCAAGTCTCGTCAAAGTCTATGTCCTATAACTTGAAGCATGTAATGCTGGAAGAGTGGGATGCCTGTATCTCGAGGTGTTCTGTCTAGGCAAGGTATTCATATAAATCCAAATTAACCGATGGACACGTTTACCTTACCTGGGAACCCTTGGGGTGAGTGTCTGCTTATAGGTATGCATGTCTTCATTACGGTTATAGTTGACCTAATACTTTGATAAGTCTACGTAATGTTTTGGTTTGTAAACCGAATGTTACATTCGAAACATCTTGTTATTTTGATTCGTTTCTTCATTGATTTTGTTCCCTTGAATCTTAAACTCATTATCCTATTTCTCTTAATGACCCTTGAAAATCTTTCTAAACATCTTTCCCTCAAAACCGCATTACCCTGAAAACCTATTACCACGATGCTCTCATTGAATCTTTAATCTTAACAAAACGATTCTCGTATTAACGTTAAACTAAAGAAACTTTGAAAACCTCAACAAAATAGTAAACAAAATTTGATCATCTTAGAGCCTTGTTAAGGTTATTTGTTGAAAAGCTCTTACGAATCCCATATTCCATCCAAAAGCATCCCGAACTTATCTTCAAGCCTCGTATCACACTAATACTTAGTGTGTCCCTCGTGACAAAACTTTCCCAATTGTCTTGAATCATTTAAAATACAAAAACGTATTAATTAAAATTCTAAATTTATAATCTTGACCCTTATGCCAAGAAACACATGAAATCATGAATTATGAAATTTAACAAAGTTAAACATAGCAAAATATCATAGTTAAGCTAATTGAATTTAAACGCTCCAAGTGTCACTTGCAAATGTGACAGGAAATCCAAATCTCCTCATATCCTTGAATTATTCCCCTCGTGATTAAATTTCGGGACAAAATTTCTTAAAATAGGGGAGACTGTAACATCTACCATTTTTTAAAAAAAATATAGACCCGAACCCGTTTTGTTTGTTATATAAATCAAGCATATCATTTAAACTACTTCTTTCATTTTGGTGGTTTCAAAACAATAATGTGTTATTTAACTAACTTTGTGAAATTTGTGATTTAAATTTACATTTAATTTTCCGTTTAATAAGTTTATAAACTTATTAGATTTTACATATATCATTGATGAAGTTATAATTATTATAAAATAATATGAGACTTTAAATTTTCTATGGGATTTATGAAGAAAAGTAAATATATAAAGGTTATTTTCTTTTAACCACTTTAACAAGTTAATAATTAATATTTAACAAGATTTATAATTTTTGTATATTTTTTTAAATAAATAAATGGATTAATCATTTAAAATTTGGGCTATATAAAGTATAGGGTTGGAAATGTAAATATTAAAACTTTGTTTTTAAAGTTTTGACATAAAATAATAACAATATAAAACCTAAGGGGTTGAATGTGTAAAATTACAAAAAAAAACCAAACCCCATTTCCCCTTGCCCGTATTTCCGGCGGCCTACCTCCGGCCACCCTCCGGTCGGCTCCGGCGAGGGGTAAACCGCCAGAATCTCTTGGATTCCACCCAAACAAACGTTTCCAATCGCTTTGTGAACGTGTTTCGGACATAATTAGGATATTTAATGTGTTTAAACGACGATTGTGGCTCCCAAATCACTCGGTAACCGATCACCATTGAACCTTCTAGCCATTCAAGCATTTATACTCAATAATAATCAAATTAACTGCACATACATGATAGTTTAATCATAAGTAATCTCCCACACAACGTAATTTTATCTGAAACAAAACACACATCACATACGACTGTCACTTTCATCGTGAACCTGCGCATCAGCCGAACTCAACCTTCGGGGCAACTATAATCGAAATTTATTGAGGGCTTTTCCTTATCATCGACCTTAGAATTTACCTGTAAATTTAATTTGATTATGAGCAACGTTTGCATCTCGAACCAGACTGAATATTGCCGCGGTTGTATCTGTTCTTGTTATCATCAGGTTCGACTTCAAATCAGGTAATTAAGCAAGCAATGTATATTCTTAACAAACGAAAGCCCTAACCTTTCGATTGATTACAATGTTCATATGGGGTTCAATTTGATCAAATATGGTTCTAGGGTTCATGTTGATTTGGGGGTTTATTTGAAAGATAATTTTTATTAATTTATTTGTAATTTAAAACAAGTTCTGGGCTTAGCCCAACTGGTTATCACTTAACACTCTTGAACCGGAGGTCTTGGGTTCGAACCTAGCCTCCGACATCTATTTTTTGTAAGCCAATTTAGATACTTTGAACTTCAAAAATTATACTAATATGTTATTAAATCAAAGTAAAAGTTATTTTAATAACTAAAATATTTCAGAAATTATTAGATTAATTTAAAAAGTAATAGAAACTTAAGAATATTGAATTTATTTATTTTTTAAGAATAACATAGGTTATAAAACATTATTATTATTATTTCTAAATGCTATAAATCTATTATGGATCAAACTTAGGTTATTTCAAAACATTATAGATTTATTGTTAAATAATTATTCAAATAGTTATTTAAATATTAATTAAATAATTAATTATTCATCTATTATTTAATCATGATATATCATAATTAGTTAATAAATTCATTTCTTAAACTTTTATTTAATTCATGAAGTTATAAAATAATATAATTTTCTATTTAAGGCCTTGATATAATAAGACCCTTATAAAAATCAATTAAAAGTTTAAAAACTTTATAAAATGATTTTAAATAATTTTAAACTATTTTTGCAAGTCATTTAAATAATTAATTACCCAATTAATTATTTTGATAAAGTTTTAAATAATTAATTTATAGATTAATTATTTCTTTCCATAATGTTATACTCAATCATTACTTAATCAATATTATTAATATTTAAGTAATGCTTATTGTACAATTTCACTAATGATTATTGTTGTTTCATTCTTAACCATTTAATAAATTTATTCATCCTTATGGAAATAAAATATAATTGGTTATATTATTTTATTTACCCTGATTATCAAAACCCCAAATCCAAATTGATACCCTAGTTCACATCTAATCATTAATTTTATTATTTAACCTCATTTTGGAATCTATACATTTAGGTAACTTGTAAAAAAATTCGTTGGAGCCTCGTTTAAATTCTTATCATCACCTTATATATATCAAGTGAGTTTTCCTTGCCCTTTTTTACATTTTTCTTACTATTTTGGGGTGAAACATGATACTTATAAACGTTTGAGACTTGTAAAGCACTTGCAATTTATATTTTGTCATGGTTATTTGTGTGTTGTAAGTGATTATATGAGATACATAGTTTGTTTACAATCATTAACTATGGCTAGCCTGGCGATGTCTTAGATCTTTGGGCCTGACAAGCCTATTTGGTTCTAAAGCCGAGGTATTGCCGGCTCCTGATGACGTATGCTTGTTCATCATGGGAACCAAATACACTTAGCCAATCTTATATACTTGTAATCAAGTCGAGGTTTGGTTGTAACGATATGTGTTCTATAACCTTACTAACTTATACCTATGACATGAATTGCTACTTGTAACCTTGTTATATTATGTATGAAAACCTTGGAAACTCACCAACTATTTTTAGTTGACCTTTTATTTTCATCATGTTTCAGGTTTGATGCTTGAAGATCTTCTTGTGCTCAATTAGGACTTGGACCTAGATTAAATAAAAGTCTTATGTTAATTGTTGTATGTTGATTGTTTTCTAAATACCTATTTGTCTTGTAATGTTTAATGAATAATGACATTTAATATTATTTCAACTTAATTAGTTCCATGTGCTATGAGCAATCGTCTCCCATTCGTCCGCCCTGATAATTCCACCGTCGGTCGGGGTGTGACAGTCAGGATCATCAAAAGATAAAGGAAAAAGGAAGATGACTGCGGAAGAGCTTCATGAAGAGGAGAAGATTGAGAAACTCAAGAAGAAAGGAAGACTTCAAACTGAGAAGTTGCTAGCTGTCAGTATAAAAGCAGTTGCATCCAATCAGGAGGCTGTCATCAATAAAAGGAGAGAGGAGATCATTGACCAGCTCATTGGGTTGGGAGCTGCCAATGAAGAAACACTCTTGCTACCATTAGAGGAGTTGGTGGATCTGGAGAAGGCAACCAGCTGAAACTTGAAGAAGAAGCCAGGTTGGCCTTGGAGATAGAGGAAGAGAAACAGAAGGAGGCTGAATTGCAGCTAAGGAGAGATAGGGTAAACTTCTTACTCTCCAGAGGCTTTGATCTTCAAGAACTTTCTCCACATAGTGATGATACGATCCTCTGGCTCTACAACAAAGAGCAGGATCAAATGGAGAAAGAAAGGAAGAAGGCTGCAAAAGAAAGGCAAGAGAGAAAAAGAAGAAGGAAGAAGAAGCCAGGGTAACTGCCTCCAAGAAACTCACTTAGAAGGCCTGGATGAAGGACTATCTTTGGGCTCATGGCTTCTCTGGAAGGCAGGTGGGTCCCATCTCTGAAAAGACACTCCAACGAATTGTCAGTGAAATTAAGGCTGACATCCGGATGGGAAAAAGGAAAGAGATGTATAGAAGGGTAAAAGGGATGACCTTCACTGCTACCACCCAACCACAACCTGAACCTTCACCCTTACCTTTCACCATTAAACCTGAACCTTTCACCCCTGAACCCTTATCACTACCCACACCTACTCCCTCACCCCAACCACCCAAACTTCCCATCATCCAACCCAAAACACTAGCCAGAACCTCTGAACCTAAACCTGCCCAATTACCATCCAAACCATCCCCTCAGCCTTCTCAACATCTCTCTTTTGAGGAGTTTAAGGCAATCAAGACGAAGCTCGCCAACTGCACTACTCTGAGCGAAGTCTCTTGTGTAGAAGACTCTGTCAACATCACCTATGTTGATGGTTATTCAAGTTCCCTCACAAGAGATAAATTCCTTGATTTGCCTAAAGGAACTTTGGACCAGGCTGTGAGACTTTTGGGACTCAACTCAGACTCTTTGAATGATGAAGAGAAGAAGCTCAGAAGGAAACTGGTGACTCTACTGGATACAAAGAAAGAGGACAATATTCCTAGTCAGTCTCTTGCGCCCAGAAGGAAGATAATCCAGTGGAGGTTTGATGAACCTTCTCACAACTTTGTTGTGGAAAGGGAGAATGGTGAAGTCAATAGACTCAATGCTACCTCTCTGCTACACTCCAGCAGGTTTGACATTGCTCAGCTAGTAGAGAAGCCATTCTCCAACCCCTCCAACTCTGAAACTGCTGCACTCATTAGAAATCATCTCAGCGGTCTTCATCTAGCTGAGTTAACTGCAAAGGCAAAGATTGAAGAAGAGTTGAAGTTAAGAAGACAGGAAGACAAGGAAAGATCTCCCACCAAAGGTGCTGCCTTTCTACAAATGGTGGAAGGTCCTGAATTGGAACCTATAGTTCGATGGGAATATGATTACAGTTCCCATCAACTAATTCTTTTCAGAGGGCAACAACAAAGGGTACATGTTATCCAAGGTGACAGACTGGATTTCCTGTCTACCAAGGATCTGTACAAGCTTCTCAGCACCACATCAGGGAAGAACAAAGAGACAGACAAATATTTACTCTCCTTGGTGTTGAAAGTTTTGAAAAGTCAAGACGAGTGAAGTTTTGGTAGCATCAGCCTAGGGGGAGTTTGTCGGATCAAGAAGAAGGCTAATGCAACCAAAACTATGTCACTTAAGTTATTTTGGTGCTGCATGGAAAAGGCTTCCGAAGCTTAACATGGAACTTCCGAAGGTGTAGAGTTCTTCCGAAGACAAAGAAAAAGACCCACTTGTCACACCCCCAAACCACAGCGGTTTCCCGCGGGGTGCGAACATCATGATTTCATAGTCACTGATCGACCACTACATGGTTTTGTAAAACATACATCTCAAATAAGTTTAAAATACATCATTGTTCAGAGTTAAATTTGCGGAAGCAATAGTAATAAGGTAAATTGTTTCAAAACATGACAATTACGAAAATGAATGTCCCAAACAACATGAATGGCCCTAAAGATGAGATGTTCCATGCTAGCTTAACTTGGTGCATCTATCAATTACCTGAGAAAACATGCATGAAAAATATCAACATAAAGTTGGTGAGTTCACAGGTTTTAAGTAATAGTAACTAGCGTAATGGACCACAATACTTTTTATGATTTGATTGTTGTACACACAATGCTACAAATTATATAAGCACCGGAACCGAAGCTAGACTGTAACTGTAATAAATTGCCCCTACCCATGACTACCGTAAGCATGAGTGTGAACAGGCTAATAATGCACCCGTTTAGACCTCCAGTCAAGATTAGGGTAATTAATCCGGGTGGGGGTAGTCAAACCCAATAGTACTATCCATGATTACATCGCTTTGGGAAATAAACTAACGGTTCGATAAATGGGGACTTTATACGGTAAGTAAACAAATTATAACATGTGAAATCATTAACAAGTAAATGTGTCCAGGAAAATAGTAATTTGCATGTAATCTCCCCCAAAGGAAAATAAGTAAAATGAGGTCGTGAAACTCACATCAATTGCACGCGTGAATACTAGAAATAGTCTGTATGTACGATTGGTCTAGGAATTTCCTAAACAAAATCACAATATATTCATGAGGTCATGATTACTAACCCTAGATGGTCATGCATAACTCATCCACAAAGTTAGTTTGAAAATGTCACTTGACTAATTAGCCACGTCGAGTCGTAAATGTTTTATTTAGATTCTTGTCTTCATCTTTATTTTCCTAAAGATACATAATGTATTGAAAGCGTTTTATATTAAGTATAATGGTATTATACTTTCCATATATATGGGTTTCCCTTTTTTTACCAAATATCTCTAAAAGTTTACTCTTATCTAAGTATAGGTTTTTGACAGCCTTAAGGGAATT
Source organism: Flaveria trinervia (assembly GCA_025506515.1). NCBI lineage: Eukaryota > Viridiplantae > Streptophyta > Magnoliopsida > Asterales > Asteraceae > Flaveria > Flaveria trinervia. The sequence continues at coordinate 19,062,843 of CM046452.1, read as the reverse complement.
TTTGGGTCTGGTTGTCATCCCCTTTTCATGGTACAAAGGATTTTTATAAAATCTGATAATTTTATCATATTTAGGTCTATCTCTTAGGATTCCAAAAAGGTATAGCTTGTATCCTACAACTAAGTTTAAGTGCCACTAGATGGTTCATGAAGCAACAGATGTCAGTGCAGCACTTTTCTGTATATGTCTATGGAATTTACCTTTTTGAGAGGTCAAAACTTACATTCACAAATAGAGCCTATATTAATTTTAAGCCTAACACCTTAAGCTAAGTTACCACAGAAAGAAAATCTTTATTTTATTACTTTAAGCATAACTTATGCCTCATTCTTTCTGCCCTATTTATTCTGTCAAAAATTCAGGTTCAGCACTTTAATTTGTTTGTACGTTTTAGAAGGGTTATACTCATCTATAAATTTCAAGGTTGGATGGGTTATAAACTAGACATCCTAAAGTTAATGTTAGGCTCAAGAAACGGTTCATTTGACCATGTTTAGGTTGAGTTATGGTCTTGAAAACACAGAACATGAATCTGCCAGAAAATGTTTTACATGTTTTGTTACTTTTTAAACTTTGGTAGAGCACTTTTGGGATGAGTTAGCGAACATGAACACTTCATGGTGATGTATGGGAGATTAGAAACAAGGTGCTAACCTTAACCAAGCAAGGAGAAGTGATGGTAGTCTTGAAATGCAAGGAAAAAAAAGTTTGATCCTTTGAACTAAGAAAACCCAACAAGAAAAGGTGAAGCGGATGTTGTAGGATGCTTGGAAGCTTCAAAAATCACTTGATCTTCAACCAAGGGTACTTGAATCACCCAAGATTTATAGAAAATGAGTTAGAAATCAAATGAAATGGTGGTGAGGGTGTCTTGGACGAAAATTGGAGGAAAGAAACAAGGAAGAAAGTGTGTTGGGTGGTGTTGGTGAATTATGGAGGTTACTTGCATATATAACCATACATGAATTAGTAAATCAACTCATATGGGAGTGTTGGTCAACTTCTTGGAGGAAGATATTCCAAAAGAAGGTAGGGAGACATGTACTTTGTTCATAACCTTTTCTTTACACAAGAAAGGTAAGTTTCAAACTTTGCAAAAATGCAAAGTAGTCTTGTAGAGATTTGACATAATCTTGTAGAGATTTGACAAGAAATAAGAAAGTGAAAAGAAGGGGGAGTAAGGGGACGGTTAATGGGTTGAAATATGGTGGTTTCTTTTAGTTTTGAGTAGTATTGGGTATTTTGGTGGTATTTGTTGCACTATTGGTATTTTAATATATGTTTATATTTTTACTTCTTACTTTTTGAAATATAGTAAAATATGATAAGAACTTGTATAATATCATATATTTTAATATTTATGGTATGTTAATAATGCATCATGTATTTAATAGTCGCATTAAAAGGATTCGTTCCTGGTAATACATCAATTTACGCGATTAGGTTTATTTATAAATTCAAACTGTTCTAATGTATTTAATTGGATTCTAAAATACTTTAAAACATTAGAATATATAAATATGCTTTGTAACACTTTAAAGTATTTATTATTACACATATATTAATTATCACCAACGCTCGTGTGTCGGTTATATCATGTGTATGATAAAATGGCAATTTCGTCGAATCACCAATGCATGAAATGTTATGCCTGAAATTTTGTAAAGCATGAAACGACTTCAATAAATATAATTTAAATTGAAAATCAAGTGTTATAGGTGTAATTATAACCAAGTCAAGGTCGGGTATTGACCTGAAATTGTCGGTTGTCACATACTCCCCATGTTAGAAAGAATTTCGTCCTGAAATTCAGTTAGGGTTGTCTGTAGATGCCAGGGTTTCAAACAAGTACGGGTAGTTGAGCTTCATTTGATCTTCACGTTCCCAAGTAAATTCGGGTCCTCTTCTTGAATTCCATCGGACCTTCACTATGGGAATACGGATTCGTTTCATCTTCTTTACTTCTCGATCTAGAATCTCCACAGGCTTTTCAATAAAATGAAGTTGTTCATCAATCTGGACCTCATCGAGTGGTATAACCAGAGTTTCATCTGACAGGCACTTCTTCAGATTTGACACATGGAAAGTGTCATGAACACTACTAAGTTCTTGAGGAAGTTTTAGCTTGTAAGCTACAGGACCAATCCTGGCTAGGATTTCAAATGGCCCAATGTATCAAGGGTTTAGCTTACCACGTTTGCCAAAACGAATGACTCCTTTCCATGGTGAGACTTTAAGTAGAACCTTGTCTCCCACTTGAAGTTCCAACGGTTTACGTCTCACGTCAGCATAGCTTTTCTGACGGTCACGCGCGGCTTTGAGTCGGTTCTGAATTTGAGCGATCTTTTCCGTGGTCTCACGTATGATCTCGGGACCAGTGAGTTGACTATCGCCAACCTCTGTCCAACACAGTGGCGACCGGCACTTCCTTCCGTATAATGCTTCAAACGGTGCGGCTTTGATACTGGTGTGATAACTATTATTGTAAGAAAACTCAGCTAGGGGTAGATGAGTATCCCAACGGTTTCCAAAGTCTATCACGCAAGCCCTAAGCATGTCTTCTAATGTTTGAATGGTCTGTTCGCTCTGACCATCCATTTGAGGATGGTATGCGGTACTCATATCCAACCTTGTACCCAAGGCCTTTTGTAAGGATTGCCAAAATCTCGAGGTAAATCGACTGTCTCGATCAGAGATAATGGAGATCGGTACTCCATGTATCGAAACAACCTCCTTGAGATAAACCCTCGTCAACCTTTCCATTTTATCAGTTTCTTTAATTGGTAGGAAGTGAGCAGACTTTGTCAGTCAATCCATAATTACCCAAATCGTATCACAACTGGTGGATGTCTTGGGTAGTTTTGTGATGAAATCCATGGAAATCTGCTCTCATTTCCATTGTGGAATCTCTAGTTGGTGCAGTAATCCGGATGGCTTCTGATATTCTGCTTTAACCTTTGAACACGTGAGGCACCTGCTAACATAGGTGGCAATGTCAACTTTCATGTTAGGCCACCAGTATAACTCCTTCAGGTCTTGATACATCTTATCGGAGCCCGGATGGATGGAGTATCTCGATTTGTGTGCCTCGTTCATCCCAAGATCCCTCAAGTTTCCAAAATTTGGCACCCAAATTCGATTCATGAAATAGCGAGTTCCATTAGACTTGGTCTCAAATTGTTTATCCATGCCGCGAAGGAATTCTTCCTTCAAATTCTGTTCTTTTAATGCATCAGACTGAGCATCACGAATTTGAGTAGTTAGACTCGTATGAATCGTCATTCCCAACGCTCGCACCTGTAAAGTCTTGGTTCGTTCTTTCCTGCTCAGAGCGTCTGCTACAACATTCTCTTTCCCGGGATGATAACGAATCTCACAGTCATAATCGTTTAGTAACTCAACCCACCTGCGTTGCCTCATGTTTAGTTCCTTCTGATCGAAGATGTGCTGGAGGCTTTTGTGATCGGTGAATATAGTACATTTAGTACCATACAGGTAGTGTCGCCAAATCTTTAGTGCAAAAACAACAGCTCCTAATTCGAGGTCGTGGGTGGTGTAGTTTTTCTCATGCACTTTCAATTGTCGTGACGCGTAAGCAATAACTTTGTCGCGTTGCATTAGGACACAACCAAGTCCTTGTCGTGATGCGTCGCAGTACACCACAAACCATCGTTTCCCTCTGGTAGAGACAGAATCGGCGCGCAACATAGTTTTTGCTTTAATAATTGAAACGCTGCTTCCTGCTTATCACCCCAATCAAACTTCTTGTCTTTCTGAGTCAGGGTTGTCAGTGGTTGGGCTATTTTGGAGAAATTTTCGATAAAGCGTCGGTAATAGCCTGCCAAACCTAGGAATTGTCGCACTTCAGTCGGGGTCTTAGGTGCTTCCCAGTTTTTAATGGCCTCAATCTTGGATGGGTCAACATGTATTCCCTTCTCGTTAACCACATGCCCGAGAAATTGCACTTCTCGGATCCAGAAGTCGCATTTTGAGAATTTTGCGTATAGTTTCTCGTTCTTAAGTAGCTCCAAGATTAACCTTAAATGTTGTTCGTGCTCATCCTTGGTTCGTGAATATATCAAGATGTCATCGATGAAGACGATCACGAATTTATCCAAGTAGGGTTTGCACACTCTATTCATGAGGTCCATGAATACAGCTGGTGCATTGGTTAACCCAAATGGCATAACCATAAACTCGTAGTGACCATAACAAGTTCGAAATGCGGTCTTGGGAATGTCTTCCTCTTGAATTCGTAATTGGTGATATCCAGAACGTAAGTCAATCTTCGAGTAGTAACTAGATCCTTGAAGTTGGTCAAATAAGTCGTCAATTCGAGGAAGAGGGTACCGGTTCTTAATGGTGAGTTTGTTTAACTCCCGGTAATCGATGCACATTCGAAAAGATCCATCTTTCTTCTTAACAAATAAAACTAGGGCTCCCCAGGGTGAGAAACTTGGTCTTATGAATCCTTTATCTAACAACTCTTGTAATTGATTAGACAACTCTTGCATCTCCGATGGTGCTAGTCGGTATGGGGATCGTGCTACTGGAGCAGCTCCAGGTACCAGGTCAATTCGAAATTCGACCTGTCTTTGCGGTGGAAGTCCCGGTAAGTCCTCGGGAAAGACTTCCGGATAGTCTCGCACGATGGGTATATCCTCGATTCTTTTCTCTTCGGTTCGCTTCTCCACTACGTGCGCCAAGATTGCATGATAGCCCTTTCGTAAGTACTTCCGAGCCTTCATACATGAAATGATCCGCCGCCGATTGTTAAACATGATAAAATGTACATTCTTCTTATGAAAAAAGAGTTTAGAATACCCTTGTCATATGCCTAAAAAAATATAGGAGAAACCCGCCACTCACATTTTGAGAGCCATAATAAAAATATGTACCACCAGAAGTGAACATTATCCTTACTAAGGTGACCATTAAAATATTCTTCTTATAAATATTTTCTCATAACTAGGTATAACCCTAACAACCTTATCTAGACAATCCCAAAAGTCTTCTCAGTCCCCTAGCCTTACTTGAGGTGTGCATGCTTTAACTAGTGACACTACCTCCTTCCTACTTACTATCTTTACCAACATTATCCTATCTTTGCACATTCTCACCTCCACCACATTATCTTCCAGTTGTTAGTAACCAAAAACCCCATCCCATTCTTTGCCCCCGTCATATCCTAAGTACCACAAGTTGTAACTATTGTACTTCCCCCCAACCTGGTCTCATGAAGTTATGTTGCATATGTACCCTACATCTTCTAAGTATATCTAACAACTCCAATAGCTTACCACTAAGAGTTCCTATGATCTAAAATGCTAAGCTCAAACTAAAACACATTCCTTTTTTCATATACTTACACCCCTCATTAACAGACATGTCATAATGCAAACATTATGACATGTCTTATCTATCATAGTAGTTAGTCACCTAGTCAATGTACCAAGGAAAGAAACACCCCAACAAAAGTACATTATCTGATGAAAAGAATAACAAGGAGACAATAACAACAAAACAACCCATATATATATATAACAAACCAAATTGTCATGAAAATCGACATGAATACCTTTGATTTGTGACTACTACTAATAAAACTGGGTTTGGAAAAGTTAACTTCTAGTTTTCAGGTGATGATACACAGGCAACCAGACGGTGGCACATAATGGCAGGATGTGACAAATAAGGGTTGTTCAGAATCACCTTTTAACAACAAGCATAGTGGTCAACGTTGTTGTTTTTTGTTTATTGGAGTACAAATCCGGGCTCTAATCTTCATAGTTGTGACCTTCAAAAACTCTTAAACAAAAAAATACATTAGCCATAAGAGGGGAGGTGTTGCACTTGGGGTGGTGGAGTTTGACCTATGGTTTGCACAAGTGGAGGTGGTGGTGGACATCTAAAGAGGTGAGAGAGAAAGTTAACTAGTCGTGATAAATATTATTTATGTAGTTTCAACAAACGAGTTAGATTGTCTTGGACCAACCTGCCAAGGTGTTCTCTAATTAACTTTTGAGGTCATTGTAAACATTTAATACATTTTAGATAGTTTTTTTATTCGTTTCACTTGTGTTGTTTCATTTGTTAACTACAACAAAATTAATGGCAAAGAGGTTGCAAAAGCAAACAAGTCAAACGAGATGGATAATTTGAATTTGGAACCACATCAACATCCACCACCACTTTCCTTGCCAAATCAGTTAAACCAACAACCCCCCGGCCACCTTTGGTGGCAACATTGCCAATCGAAGATAAAAGAGGGTTGTGACAGCATCAGGGAAAGACATAATCGTGTTCTTTCCAAAAATTCCACTAGCAAAGTTATAAGGTGGTATGTAATTATGTAAAATATAGTTAATAAATTTAAAATTTCTAACCTAAAAAGATTGTTGAAGTTTTATGTTGGGCTTGTTGGGTGGTACATAACCACATTCTAAGAATCCTCGAGACTTATTATCCGTAGTAGGTATGTTCAAAATACGTTTATAGTATTCAAATTTAAACCAAGTATGACGATCAACAGTGGCGGACCTAGAAAATTTCCAATGGGAGTCGGAAAATTTCAATGTTCGAATGTTTATATCCGGTTATTTGTAATTTCGATCCGGTCCGGTTTAGTTCGATTTAGTTGGGTTAGGTATAGGTTGGGTAGAAAATGATAGCCATGTATAGGTGTGAGTGTGTGTAGCTTATGCATGTAATTATATGTGACAATATGGAAGTGTGCGTGTGGGTATATGTATATGTCGTATGTATATTGCATATATATGGTGTGTG
>CM046452.1:18861057-19048557 GCA_025506515.1 Flaveria trinervia | reverse complement strand
ACCACACCACCTACAGGCAAAGGACCTGCATACTTCTTCGATTATGATGGATTCTTCAAGTCCTTCAACATCCCTCTCTCTCCCTCGGAGGATGAGTTAGCTACTAGGATGATGTATGATATTCTAAATACATCATCTAGCACACTGGGAGAATCATCTACTCAGTCATTGGGGGTAGTCGATGACAGTGACTCCTCCTCTGAAGATGAAACTGAAGCAGATGACCAGAACAGTCAGGAGGAACAGGTCCCAGTTCCTGAAAGTCCAAAAGCATCCATGAGTGATGCACCTTCGACTTTGGAACCTCAAACTCCATCCTCCTTAGATACAGAACAAAATGTTCACAATCTCGGTTCTGAGGTGGTTGTGCCTACTACTCCAGGATCATGACTAAACGTCTATCATCCCCTTGACAATGTTATTGGGGATGTCAGATCAGGAGTACAAACCCGAAATCAGCTATACTCAGCTGATTACGCCTCAGTTATGGAGAAATGTTACATTCATGATGGTGCTTATAGATGTTTTGTTTCGTAGGTTGAGCCAAAATATCAGTGAAGCACTAAATGATGAGGCGTGAGTGAGTGCCATGCAAGAAGAACTTCTGCAGTTTAAGAAGTTAGGTGTATGGACTCTGGTTGATAGACCTCAAGGTGCTAAAGTCATTGGCACCAGATGGGTACTAAAATGCAAGAAGGATGACAAGGAGTCATTATCAGGAACAAAGCTCGACTGGTGGTTCAAGGTTTTCGCCAAGTCGAGGGGATTGACTATAATGAGGTGTTTGCACCCGTGGCAAGGATGGAAGCTATTCGTATCTTCCTTGCCTATGCATCGTACATGAAGATTAAAGTTTACCAATTAGATGTGAAGAGTGCATTCCTTCATGGGGAAATCAGGAAACAGTCTATGTAAGTCAACCCGAGGGATTTGAAGACCCTTATCATCGGGATAGAGTTTACAAGCTCGACAAAGCTTTATATGGGCTTCATCAAGCTCCTCGAGCTTGGTATGAGAAACTCTCGACTCATCTTGTGAAACACGGCTTTCGCAGGGGAGTCATTGACTGTACACTGTTCATTAAAGAAAAGGATGGCGACCTACTGCTTGTACAGATATATGTTGATGACATAATCTTCGGGTCAAAGAACGAAGACTTATGCAAAGAGTTTGAAGCAGTGATGAAGAAAGAGTTTGAGATGAGTGCGATGGGGGAGATGAAGTTCTTTCTCGGGTTACAGGTGGATCAAACACCTAATGGGATCTTTCTACATCAGACCAAGTATGTAGGAGACATTCTCAGTCGCTTTGACATGGAGAATGCTTCTGCTGCTGGGACCCCACTTGCTACGAATCATGATATAGCACTGATGAGAATGGAGATCTTGTAGATGCCACTATGTACCGAGGATGATTGGATTCCTCATGTATCTCACTGCCTCAAGACCTGATATTATGTATGCTACATGTCTATGTTCTAGATATCAGCTAAACCAAAGGTCAACCATTTGATCGGGGTCAAGAGGATTTTTCGTTATCTGAAGGGTACACCCACACTTGGATTGTGGTATCCTCATGATGATGACTTTGAACTTACCGCGTATAGTGACTCGGATTACGGGGGATGCAAGAACTACAAGTCTACATCAGCGAGGTGTCAATTCTTTGGGAGAAGATTAGTTACCTGGCAGTGTAAAAGCAGACATCGGTTGCATTGTCAACCTGTGAAGCCGAATATGTTGCTGCTGCAATTTGCTGTTCACAAATAATTTGGATTCAACAACAAATGCGGGATTACGGTTTAAAATTCTCATCTACTCCTATTTTTGTTGATAACTCTGCTGCAATTGCAGTAACTAAAAATCCAATTCAACATCCTAAGACCAAAACATCGGTATTATATACCACTTCATAAGAGACTGTTTTGAAAAGAACTTAATTGATGTGGTTAAAATTAATACTGATTTTCAACGCGCTGACATCTATACTAAAGCCTTTGATAAACCACGTTTTCAATATTTGCTAGAGGTCAACGGCGTTAAAAAGAAAAGTGAGGTAATTCCTGATGACAATAATGTGTAGTCCGAGGTAGTTTAGTTAAAGTTTATTTTATTTTATGTTATCTGTTTTATTTTTGTCTGTTATATTTAAATTCATGTTATTTTGCTGTTTATTAAAATCCAAAAATAATTAAACCAGAAATGATTTTAGAATTTTAGGGGGAGAATATGTCAGCAAGTTAACATTAAAAAAAATGAGGGAGAAGGGGTAACTAGCTGAAATAAGGTAGATTGTGTCTGTAATACCGATTCAATACCTTTGGAAAATGATAGTACACAGGAACAAATCAAGAGAGACTTTAAAAATTTAAGTTTTGAAAAGAAGCAAAAGTTCAAAGTATAAGTCTGTGTAGTCTAAGCAATATAAAAAGGGAAGATGATAGAAAACTGGCAACTCCTAAGGTGACACAAAGAAAGTAGACCTAGAGGCTGCTAGACCACAAATGATATGTTGGTAGATTCAACACAATAGACAATTAGACCTGATTGGTGATCTCAAGATCAAACTAAGTTGTTCAACTGACTGTGGGCTTCCATCTTATCACTGGTTAACACAATCAAATATATTCCAATAAGGGTAATGAGCATTTAAATGCCACAAATGTGTGCGGATGACCATAATTAGAGCAAAGCAAGAAAAAATGAAAGACAAATGCAATAAAGCTAATGACTTATGTTGTTGGTGCATATTGTGTAAATAAAATAAGCTGCTCTAACAAGGAGATAGGTTGTGTGCCTCTCTGCTGTGCGATGGCACTGACCTGAGGATAAGCATAACCTAGATATTCTAGAATTCATTGTTGTTTGCCGCCTCTCTGCTGTGCGATGGCACTGACCTGAGGACAGGCTTCTCTTTGAAAGCTCTAAGAATAGTCTCTTCTTGTAATAATACCCAGACCGCTCAAAAGCTTCTGAGGAATGTTGATTACCATATAAGTGTGGGATCCACAAATGTTAGTTGAAAAATTAAACCTAAATCAGTCACCAGTCTGCGTCAAAAGTCTGTGTATGGATTTAAATGGACAAACATACTGACAATCTTAGTGGCTACATTCTCAAGAGTTCAAACCAATGTGAAAATCTAAGAGTTCCAGTATGATTTCCTTAAGTTGCTAACGACTCTGGATGAACACCGAGAATTTAAGCATCAAAAAGTTTTAATAACAAGTCCCAAATGATTTGACCTACCTGTATGATTCCAAAATTGAATTGGTCCAGATATGATCAATCTAAGTTGAAAGTTGTCTACTCCCAAACCAAATCTCGTAGATATCAATCTCTGGATTTATCTCTCACAAAAAGCCAAAATAAGTTTGTTTATGAAATTAGTTCAAGGTTTTAAATTAGTTAGTTGGTTTTAATTGTAATTGTAGGCGTGTGTCAGGCTACATCAGGAAAATCAGAAGGAATCAATCACTAAAAGGGTCATGTCTGAGATGACCATATGTGCTTCGAAAGTTTAAAATAGTCACGTTTGAGGTGACAAAGTGCTTTTAAAAGGGTCACGTCTGAGGTGACTAAAGTGTCTAAAAGGATCACGTCTAAGTGATCAAAATGCTTTCAAATAAAATGATCATGTCTGAAATGATCAAAGGCTCATAACGTTAATTTCAATTAATTTAAAAGGGCTTAAATGTAAATTGGTATAAATGGCAGAATTTAACTAAGTGTGACCCATTCGCACGATTGGACCATGAGAATGGACCAACCATGCGAATGGCTTCCACTAACACGAATGGCTCATCAGAATAGCCCATTCGACCGATTGGAAGAGGGTGAATGAGTCAGTCGACTGATTGAAACTCATTAAGTCAACTGAACATGCAAATGAAAGGCACGACTGAGCCAGTCGACCGACTGAATCTCAGTCAGTCAAGTGCATGCGACTGGTTGGGCTAATCGTACGATTGAGCCTGAGTCGCCCGAATGAACTGGGAGACTGAGGCCAGTCGGCCGACTGAGCCCAGCTTTAGTATTTAAAGGGCTCTGTCGATCGCATCTCACTCATCACTCCCAAATCGCCCTTAAATCGCACTCCCTACCGTACTCTGCCAAAATTTTACTAGCACTGGTTTATCATTGTTTTTGATTCACTAACGTTCGCCATTCATTATACAGGTAGATTGAAGTCTTGTTTCATTGAAATCAGAAGGATTGAACCATAATGTGGTGAAATGCGAACGAAAACAAAAAACAGACAGAACGCGACCTAATAACCTACTTCAACTATGCAAAATGTTAAAATTAAGGTTGATAGGTTATTAGTAACAAGAATGCGAGTATATTGAACCGGTAATCCATGTTAAATACTTGTATTGATCAAGACGCAAACCACAGGCGACTGAACAACTGAGACAGGCGACTGGTCGTCCGGATGAACTTCAATCGCACGATTGAATCTGGCGATTGAGTTATTCGGCCGAATGAACCATACGATTGATCTCAGTCGCCACTGAACCATTCGCGAGACTCGCAGACTAGTCAGCAGACTGAACCCAATCGCATGTCACATTGACCAGAATGGTCCAGTCGCATGAAAGAACAGACGACTGACTTCAGTCGCATGATTCATTCGCACGAATGAATCAAAATGACTTTCAACTTTACACTTAGAACAGAAGTTTTCATGTCTTATGTACTAATGGTTCTATGTCTTGTGTGTTTCAGGTAAATGGCAGAAAGGTGGTCCATAAATCCAAAGCACAACATCTGTGCCCATTTGGATCACACCACCAGGAACGGGGCTGAGTTTACTGACATTATAGCCTTTCTGAGACGGTCCCGGATTCATAAGGCTATCTCCACGCCTTGCACGCCATATAGATCACTCCATCAGGCATTCTGGGAGAATGCCTCGTGGACCGCTCTCGTGAGCCGTACTGTATTAGGAGCTCTATATTGGGCCATGATATTGAGATCTCTGCTGCCGACATTCAGAGGGTCCTAGAGTTTGGGGATGACACTGATCATCCTACTAAACTACATCCGTTGACAGTGAGAGGATGCTTTCTGAGGATAAAGTACGCTGGGGATATCAACTCAGGTGTGCTCAACAAGAGCAACCTCAGCCCCCAGTACAAGTACTTAGCACACGTGATCCTCAAGTGTGTTGCATCGAGGAGGGGTGGTTTGACGACCTCTCAGACCAGATTCAAAATGCCTACGTGGCACTGGTTCTGAACCACCCTTCAGTTTTTCCAGCATGATATTCTCCTACTTAGTGGAGAACTTGGAGGTCAAGGGCAAAGAGGGGTTTTGTATGTACCCCAGATTCTTACAGCTCGTCTTCAACGAGAAGCTGCCACAGTTGCCCAAGAGAGTCATGACGCAGTGGCCTTAGAGATTACGGATGATACTACTCTGGGTAGGATGAGAGTTTACAGGGAAAGCAGGTAAAGCCCCAAGTGAAGAGACTGATTGGCCACCTGGCAACGAGAGGTATGTGGCGCCTGGCAGACGCAAATGGCGTAACGATGACAGCGACTCCGATGATGAGAGGTTGCTCCTACCAGATATGGATTCTTATGATGATGACAGCGGCAACGCCGGGGATGATATGCCTGCTACTCAAAGAGGCACTGAGTCAGATGTTATTCCCTCGGGGTCTGACACTGCCGAAGAGGTTGCTGAGACGGCCGGTTTCCATCAGGGGTTCATTGTTGGTGATCAGGAAGAGGAGGAGTCGGATGAGGATCCCCTCACTAGGACTGTGGGAAGCAAAGTTGTTCCCACAGAACACGAGCTTAGGGTGGTTGGTGAACACCCTCGGGACTCCACTGAGAGAGAGACTGACCCAAGCTATGCTCCGGGTTCAGTAGGCAGAGCTGTAGGGGGAGCATCCACTTCCACCGGGACTAGGAGGAAGAGGATGGCTCAACCACACGGACTGAAGAAGAAGAAGCGTCGCCTGACCTTCGTTACCACTGCTGCCACTACTTCCACCATCACAGCCACCACTACCACCTCCACTGACATACCATCCATCACCACAGCCACCACATCCACTACTGCTACCACAGCCACCACCTTACCTACCACCACTGTATCCTTCCCATCCACCACCATACCATTCACACCTACATCACCAACACCTGCTTACCGACCCATATTCACCACTGCTACTACCACCACCACCTCACATCATGCCGAACCCTCAACCCAGCCATCACATGTATATGGATCTACTCTACCTCACATCGGGGTAGAGGAGCAGCTGTCGGCGCTTAACCGTATGGTGATGCGCCTGCTAGCTGCAGATGAAGAGAAAGCGGCGCAGATTCGCCAGTTGACCGATCTGACTGCTGCCCAGTCTCAGCAGTTGGCAGAGCAGGCTCGGATAATAGATCAGCAGACCCAGCTAATCGATGCTAGGAGAGTCGAGATGTCCCAACTCCAGGAGCAGCAGGCCCAATCAGCCAAACGTATAGAGGATTGGAGACGACCAACAGACGATTATGCTGAGGTTAAAGGGGTCAAAGGATGAGCCTTGAAGATAAAGGAGGGTGATGGGGATGATGGAGATGGTCATGATGAAAATGATGATGACGATGAGGAAGATGCTGAGGATGAAGAAGAGACAGGGGAAGAAAGGACAGAAGGTAGAGATGATGATGACGAAGCAGAAGGAGGGGATGCGGCTGCATCGGCCTTGCTCTGGTCTCAAGAGAAGATCGAAGAATCGACAGGATCAGCCATCTACCTCTTCTGCTCCTCCGAGCGACGAGCCCAGGATTCAAGACAAAAGTACAGATTAGATGTCTTATGTATTTATATTTTGTGATTGAATCATGGAATGAAAAAAAAACAAATGTGTTGAATGTTTATATATTACGTTGATATAATTCTGGTTGATTTTTACTAATGGTTTATGTGTTGAATGTTTAAATCAAACAGATCCAAACTATCAAAGGGATGAGTTTGACATTGCTCCCCTTCAACAGGTCAAGACTCAACTAACCATGACTCTTGATCTGCAAGGGATTATAAGAAGGTCTGTGAGTTATACCCCTGAAGAAGGGGAAATAATTCATGACCTATCTAACGAGCAACTGGCAGAGATGTTCAGACTCAATCTGATGAAATTGTCAAGGATGCTCCAACAGTTGATTCAACCAGTGATGAAGAACTAAATGACGTTGATGAAGTTGAGGTTGAAGATATTACAGCAGAAGAGTACCCTCAGTACGCTGACAACGAGGGGAATGTGGTCCCCAATCTGGGAGTCCCTAGTCAGTGATATGTTTGAGGTACTAGACAAGATGGAGCAGGAAACAGGAAAGACCAAAGGAACAACCCAAGCCTCAAATAATGACGTAGACACTCGAAAGGCTGAGTGGGCTACCTGTTTTGAAGAAGTTAGAGCCAGCGTGCTGCACCAAAGAAAGATGCCTACACCAAGCTCTACAGAGTCAAGAAACACCATAAGGTTTCAGGCAGGATTATTGCATGGGCTTATTTTGATGACCTTAACGCGTATGCAGTTAAGAGGGAACATGGCATAGAGTACTTCAGATTTCCACATGATCTGAAGACTCTACCTGGTTTTGAGCTCAACCAGCTGGCTAAGCTAAAGCTGCTGTATGCTGACCACGAAAAATGTCAGGCTGGTTCGTGGCTGCCCTGAAGAAGGAGTACCACACCAGATGGGTTAACTTCAGACCACAACAGCCTACGAGGTATCTAAGAAGGTCTGAGGTTGATGCCAGTACTGGCAAGCCCAAGATTGTGTTGAAGTGGAGTCCTCCTCGCACTATGTCGAGAATCCCTCTCAGGGAAATGCCACAGGACTTCACTCCACACTTCAAATGGTGGTACTATGATTGGAGAACTGCTGAAGCTATCATAGTTCTGAATAAAGAGGGCCAAATGGATACTATCAGGGTATTCGACCCGATGTGGCTAACCAACTTGTCTGCTAATGATGTCTATACATTATACAAGTGGCCACTGTTCTATGACACACAAGACATTGTACAAGCCCTCCAGTTCCAAAACGTTATACGACTTTTTTTTTGCGTTTGAGATTCACGCAGGAGTCACTAAGGAGGAGAAGTACAAGAAGTATAAGGAGGTTATGCAGAAGACAAGAGACTAGATAGATCTAGGTCCAAGGGGAGTTTGTTGATGCATGTATATGTCCCTAAATCATGATTTGAAATGTAATGAATCTTGTCTGTCTGAGTATGATGTAATCTGTATTGATTAATGAAATGACATAAATTGTTTGTTACTTGTGATGTTTAATATTTCATTAATGAGTCGTAATTGAATTGATTGGGTTTGTGATTGCTTGAATGGTTGCACATCATGTTATATTAATTAAGACATTCAAACTTAACTTAATGAAGTTCCATGCGAATGGCTCATGCGAATGAACCATACGCATGGATAACTTCACATGATTGATTCAGTCGCACGACTGAACCAGGAGACTGGATAAGTCGTACGATTGCAACATAAGATTGGCTCAGTCGCACGACTGAACACTCAGTCGTACGAATGAATCAACCGCATGGTTCAATCGCACGACTGAACCAGACTAATGGTTCAGTCGCACGATTGAATAATACCAACCTATAAATACAACTCAATTCGTGAAAAATAGAGCTCTCGATCAATTACGATTCCAGACGTACCCTAGCCGTCCAGAAACCTTCCAATTCGTTCTCCAAGTTCATAGAACACATTAGATCGATTCCCAATCGATTTCTAACGTTGGTTTCAATTCTTGATTGATTCTTCGTGTGTTCTCACTGATTGGATCGCCAAGCAAATAGGATTCCGCACTATTTGATCTGGTTTACACGTTAATCTCTAGGTATTTCGGTCAAATACCAGGTCCTGACAACACTCTCAAGCAACAACAGGTTTTGTATCCTTGAGTCCTTCCCAGCAGTAAAGGCTGACATCTGATCTTCCATGACTAATAACCTTAGAATCTAATCAAACAAACTTTCACTGATGCGACTGAAGGATGCGAATGATCTAATCGTGCGTATGAACTCTGCGACTGGTTCAATCGTGCGGCTGGGCGATTGGTTCAGTCGGGCGAATGAATCTGGTGCGTATGAGCTATGCGAACGAACAGTTCAGTCGGCCGAATTAGGGTGCGACTATGTCCAATCGTGCGTATGAGCAATGCGAATGGAGTCCAGTCGTGCGAGTGAGTCACTCGTGCGACTGAAGCTGCTGTTTTGCGAAAATTTCTAGGTTTGACGGGTTTCAGCCGTAAAGATTCAAAATTTCACAAGTTCTAATCGCCTAAGTCGTAGAAACCAAACTTCGATGAGCAGGGAACTTCCAAGATCACTTTTGATGCCAAAGATTGCGTTTATAATGCAAAAACACAAACTTTTATGCAATCTTGATTGAATCAACATGTAATCAAGAGTCAAAGCTCTGATTCCACTTGTCAGGACCTGGTATTTAACCGAAATACCTAGAGATTAATGTGTAAACCAGATCAAATAGTGCGGAATCCTATTTGATTGGCGATCCAATCAGTGAGAACACACGAAGAATCAATCAAGAATTGAAACCAACGTTAGAAATCGATTGGGAATCGATCTAATGTGTTCTATGAACTTGGAGAACGAATTGGAAGGTTTCTGGACGGCTAGGGCACGTCTGGAATCGTAATTGATCGAGAGCTCTATTTTTCACGAATTGAGTTGTATTTATAGGTTGGTATTATTCAATCGTGCGACTGAACCATAGTCTGGTTCAGTCGTGCGATTGAACCATGCGGTTGATTCATTCGTACGACTGAGTGTTCAGTCGTGCGACTGAGCCAATCTTATGTTGCAATCGTACGACTTATCCAGTCTCCTGGTTCAGTCGTGCGACTGAGTCAATCGTGTGAAGTTATCCATGCGTATGGTTCATTCGCATGAGCCATTCGCATGAGAACTTCATTAAGTTAAGTTTGAATGTCTTAATTAATATAACATGATGTGCAACCATTCAAGCAATCACAAACCCAATCAATTCAATCACGACTCATTAATGAAATATTAAACATCACAAGTAACAAACAATTTATGTCATTTCATTAATCAATACAGATTACATCATACTCAGACAGACAAGATTCATTACATTTCAAATCATGATCTAGGGACATATACATGCATCAACAATGTTTTAACCATTCAACATTAGACCTCTTAACCATTCAGAGGTAAATGTCTTAACCATTCAGAGATGTGCTCGCGAAACAAACAGTCTGAACCATTAAGTTTTTAACCAGAACTATTAAGAGATTGATTAAGAGGCTGCCAAACAACCCTAAGTTTTTTGGTTATGAGTAGAAAATATAAAATTTTATTTAATTTATAGTAATTATAAGATTATTGTGTAACTAACTGTTAGAGGTAATTTGTAATAATATTAAAAATACTATTTTATCTTTAAAATAATTGTACCTTATGCATTGAGTGATGCAAGTGTTTTAATTTAATGATATCTTAAAAACATTCTTTTATGCTTTAGTATAAATGATATATTTCTTTGCCAGGAGTAGTGTTACGTAATTAACATGTTTAGAAGGTTGACAAAGTTAATTTTTTGTAGAGCGACACTTGATTGATAAAAATGATGAAAATTAAAAGGGTAATTGATCAAATTATAAATATAAATTATGATAAACAAATATGTTATAGTTTCAATTACTAAATTTATTTTCTTTACATACAATATATAATTTTGAAATATATACACTGGATTTAATAAAAGAAAGGTAATTTGGTGTATGCTTTTAACGGTCAATGAATACTCACGCTCGCGAATACAGACAACGCTGGTGACCCGGCTCACCTACCATTCCAAAAGAAACTCACCAACTAAAGGTTTACAGCAGTAAAATCTTCGGCCCACTTGGAACATATTGCACATAATGAAACTCCATTGGGTTGGATAATATTTATATATATAATATTTTATATCTTATTATAATATTTAAAATAATGATGTCAAATCTTTTTCTTTTTACCTTTTTTTTGGTTTTGTTTGGAACAAAAGAATGGGCATTCAATGTTTTATGTTTGTATCCTTTTATTTGATGAAACTTTTTTAACTACAATTTATTTTTATGAATTACTATGATTATAGAAGGCATTAAGTCAAAACATAAACTACTGACTTGAACTCAAAAAGTCATTATGGGGTTCAATTGACAATTACAATAAACATTAATTCATTTTTTTACCTACAAACTACTAAAACAAAAAGAAAAAAATACCAATAACAATAGCATTACATTTTGTGATACTCTGGCTGGCATAGTGATATCCACTAGTGCATTTCCTTGTGAGCATTACTTGATACCAAACCATTTTAGTTATCTTTATATAACTAGTATTATCCTAAGACTTTTATGATTAACTAAAATCTTATTAAGATAATTATATTTAAATAGTGTGTGTATATAGTAGTATCTTAATATTTTATTTCATTTAAAATCACACCAATGACAATTCGCATGCTTTGACCCATGAAATTGTTTATTTTGACTATTCACGTTTGGAAATAAATATGTATATATTTATATCATGAGGAAAACAAACTGAAGAATCAGTATTTTAACACTGGCAACAAACTGTTGAATCAGACCAAATGTTGAACCTACTGTTAAAATGCATGCGTTGAATGATGACTGTTGATCAGCATATGCTGAAGCAACTGGTAAACTACAAATATCATTACAATTTCAAACCCAAATGAAAGAATTAAAAAGGTAGGTTTTGTTTGTGATCCTACCATATAAGTTTCTAGACATTTGTATTACACTTTGAAACCCAAATAAAAGATGAAATAAAAAGGTGGGTCTTGTTTGTGATCCTACCACACATAAGTTTCATGACTTTTGTATTTTGCCTTTTAATAAGGGTTTAAAGAGTAAAGACGGGGAGAACCCTCCCTATTATCCTGTTTGGTTCATTTGTAAAGAAAGAAAGATCTCTTTGTTTTCCTTGTCGTCTTCCGCTTGCATCGCCTCTGTCACCGCTTGTATCGCAACCACCATGGAAGAAACCGTCGATCTGTTGGCTGACGATCGTCTGTGTTTTGCGTTGATTCTTAATTCGTTTTGTGTAAGTGGCACTATTGGTGTTGGTGGCGGTTCCAGTGGTCGCTTGTATGGAAGCCATTGGACCAGCATCGCCTTAGCTATAGCAGGATGGTGGTTGTTCTATGTTGTTTATGGTTGGTAGTATATATCGCCACTGACAGATATTTTTGGTTGATCGCTTTAATTTGGAGGTCGTCGGTGGTATTTGTTGATTGCCTTGGTGGTGTTTGTGAGACGTTTAGTGGTCACCCAAAAGTGAGAGTAGCCTACCTTTGTTTTATAAATCACCTCTCTCTTTTGCTATGAGGGTTATTATTTCTTGTGTTTTGCTCGATGATGATGGGCTATGGCGAATTCAGGAGGTGTTTTAGTTTGCAATATAGTGTTGATTGGTTTTCCTTTTACAACAGTAACCGTTGATTTCGTGTTCATGTGCGTAAGCCTAATTTCATCTCAAATTAAGATGTGTTTTTGCTCTTTGGATTTGTGACCATATCATAATACTTTCACATCTATAGCCATGACTTACATGTCAACACAATCACATATATATTTTAATTTTCCTATTATAAGTATTATTTTTCATATGTCATGAATTGTAACATCTTGTTTTGAATATTTGAATGACATGATCATTCACATCCTTTTTAGTAGGCAGAAAACGCATGGAAGCTGCCATATTTAGGAAGCTGCCATATTTAGGAAGCTACCATATCTAGAAGGCAAGCAAGCTAACGTTTCTCCTAGTAACGAAGAAAATGAAAATTTAGGAAGCGACTAGTCGCTTCGGAAAAGCTTCTAGAAGGCAAATCACTATGTAAAGAGAGTGAAGCCTATACATGCAGAAGAAATAGCTTCTAAGATGAAGTCGAGCCACTAGTGAAGCGGCCTACGGTTCCTCGAATAATGTGGAATCTCACACTAGGTAAATCCTTAACTCTCCATCTCATACTAAGACTATAGAATGTTCTTGTGAATTGTAGCTTTTACATAGGTGTCCGAACTTATTAGCATACTTATATGCTCTAAATTATACATAGAAAACATATTAAAAATACATTATTTTTTCTAAAACTCTTTCTTAAAATGATAAAATGGAACTTAAAAGTGTTAAATCTTGTTTCAAGGCTTTCAAAATACCAAGCTGGACAAAAGGAGCATAACTAACAAGAACTTAAAGAAATCAAGCTTTTAAGTGCAAGCATTGGGTCGTGCCTCATTAAACATGCCCATACGCCCAGCCTGAAACACACCCCCGTGTTTGGCAGTCTGACAAGAAAAGTACTGTCCCCCCAAAGGCAAACACGGGGGCATGCCCTATTAGGTACGAGGGTGTGCCCCACCATAACACGGGGCCATGCCTGACCACTTCTGCACGTACGAATCGACCAATTATCGTAAGCACTATACTAGCACGAGGCCGTACTCAAACAATCCAAAAAGTCTATAAATACAAGCTTATTTATAACATTTTAAGTAGCTTTCGAAGAGGGAAAGCTATTTTAAATTTTCGGGGATTCACACTTAAAGAACTTTGGGAAGCTCGGGAAGTGCATTCAACACTTAAAAGAAGCTTAGGATTTATCCATTATGAATCACCAGTTTGATGATTCTTTTTTACCGATGATTGCAAATCTATCTTCTATTTTAGTTGTTGTTATGTTCAAAATCATTATGAGCTAAACTCATATAATCATTATTATCGGATGAAACTTTTGTACTTTCTGATAAACTAATGGGTTGTTTTATGTTATGTTAATGTTATGATAATTTTAAGTAAACTATTCATGGGTAGCATCTATATTTAAATGAGAGTGTATAAACTATAATTTGTAATTATGAACCCATACAAGATTGGAATACATATGAACTTACTTTTGTTCGTGAAATCGGTCTTAATTATAAAGCTATGGCTAATAAACTATAATTGATTATTAAAAATCATATCACCTTAACTTTCTAATCATCGAAGGTTCTCTTTTATTAGTTTGAGAAATCTACAATAATTGTTATAATTTTCTAAAACTAATAGAATGTTAAAAAGAAACCTGATCAACTCTCTTTCTAACATTAAGTTATGTTTCGAAAATCATATGTTAAAAAGGTGCATAAGTATAACCTACATCACTAGGGGCTTGGTGGTTTGTGTTGTAAGTGACTCGTTGCAACTTTCCTTGTCACTACGGATCCAATTATGATAACTCCATACTGGCTCATGTTTATAAAAATTAACATAACTATTTAAACTTATATCTTTAATCACACCATGCAAATTATTACAGTTACATAAGTGTAATCTAAATTAGAATGATAGTCTTAATTCTCTGCTTTAAACCCAAAAGTCTAAAATCTTACTTTTATTTTACTTTAAATTAATTTGAAAAAACTAAAAATTTGGTTACATCAACGCAACTTATAATTTTCTCAAAACAAAACTCATTCTGATAGTCAATTACAAAAGGTTGTTGAGTAGACTCGACGTGTCCACGAATTGATACGCGATTCTTACCAACACTATATTACCACATGACATGATATGTACACTTGTCTTTTGTGTGTGTAATATAATATAAGTAATAACTAATTAAAACTAAATTTGTGCAAAAATATACTACCATAATTATATATACTTTACACGCATCACCTACATCGATGTTTGTACTCCTTAAATAACATCATATTGAACCACTATCTTTTCAGAGTTTTATTGCTCCATATTTATATGAAAATACAATAGATGAATAATCACTTGACGAAAAATCATATATTTGAATATTAAATTTCCCACTAAAAATAACATATAAGTAAAACCCCTAAGATTATTAACTAATAAGTAGAGTGAATATTATTAAAAAAAATTGTTTTCAGATTCCAACCAAAATACGAAGTTTATGGGTGACTAATATGACTTATCACCACTTAGCTCTTTTTTACTAATTCTTGAGTATACATATAAAATATATAGAACTAATATCCATATCTAACATGTTACTCTGGTAAATATTATGTTAATAACATATCTTAAAATGAACATTTTAGAAGACCATTCCATTAGTTTTGCCCACAGCCTGAACTCATTCATAAAGCAATAGCCGAGAAAAAGCATCTTCGACAAGCATCATTGGTGTTTATAATTTTCCAGCCTCGTCCTTCCTTATAGCATTCAACCTATCCGTAACACAAGTTAATGCAAACTGAATATAACGAATCAAATGCATAAGTAAATAACCACACTATAAAATGATTAAAAATAAAGATTAAGCTAACTAGCTAAGAACTAACAACAGTACTATATGTGATGAAATGGATGGAAGATGGATCAAACAAGCAATCGTTTAATCTATTTAAATGGTCCGGGCCGATATGTGTTCACATAATGTTGTCTAACTTTAAGTAAACCATTACAGAAACTATAACATTTAATCTATAATCTAAATCTTTTAATAAAATATTTTGAACATTGTTTGCATTGAAGTGGTCAGTTTTACTTAGTAGAGAAGTAGATGACATCCCCACTTATGATTTTATCGAGCATTAAAGAGCAATCGTGAAGCCACTTACAGTGTCGTTAATTTCATCACTGCTTTTGAGCCCACCAATGACGTAGATAGAATCCTTAGCCATTGTTGCAGCCAAAAAACCCCTAGGATGGTTCATGGGCTCTCCAAACATCCATGATCCATGTCGTGGATCATAGATTTCTATAGTCGATACCATTTTCTTGCCATCATAACCCCCTAAAACGTATCTGCAAATTGACAACTTTCCGGCCTCAAACTACTGACTAATAATTTATTCAAAATTTTCAAGGGTAGTTTATTTTTTGCTTAAAATGTTAGGCTTACAGTTTTTCGTTTAAGACGACCAATGAAAGACATCCCCTCATTGTACTCATGCTCTCGATTTTCTTCCAAGAATGTTCTCTGGGGTCAAATCTTTCAGCTGATCTGTAACACATATTTCCGGTATCAAGTTGCAGGGTTGATATCAGATGACCAGTAGAGGTAGCTAAACGGGTCACGGGTCTTTTATACGAGTCAAGTTAACCCAAAACAATTATTTTGTTTATTTTCTTATGAATAACTTAATATATAGTTATAATAACCTCCATGTATTTTTCAATCTACATGGTTTATGCAATAAAAATATAATTTGAGCAACCTTTCTCATGCTCGACCCATATATTTTCTTTCTCTAGCTAATAGTCATTTTACCTATTTACTAATTACATATAAGACATAAATCAAACCATTCTTAAGCAAATAGGTTCAAATTGTCTCATCTACTAATTAGCATTATTGTTTGTTTGTGAACAATTCATACAAAACGACAAATCGAAATCACTAGTTTACGATTGTATGTAATATAATGTCAATAGTCGAATACCTTAAGTACTTCTTCCCGTCATAGCCTCCAACAGCATAAAGTGCCCCGTTAAGCTCAGCTGTAGACAGAGCAAACCGCTGCAATAACATAAATTTCCCATAAACCATAAAATCTTTACAAACAAGAAGAGTATTTGATGTGGGCTTAAGTGTGGATGAGCAAGCTTTAGTCTTTTTGGAGGCCCAAGATCGCTTATCAAAAAGGGCTTTACTAAAATGGACATAACTTGGGCTAGAAGTCTCCGTTTCAGGCCCAAGATCGCAGACGGTTTGGGTCATCGTTTCGGCCCAAAAACGGCTTATTTTATGAGTTATTTACGTTTTTGTCTTATTTTTACATTTTGTTGAACTTTACATTTGGCCCATTTTTCGGCCCGTTTATGTTTTGTGGCCCATTCGAATTTGGTTTTGTTTCTTTATATGTTTGTAAGAGATGAGGGAAAAAATTATTGAAGTTTATGAAAAATCTGTTTTTTTCTCTCTATCACAGTGTGTGTTAGTGTAAACCCTGATTATCGGTATTTTTTGTGAATCAACGATAGTTAGAAGAATTGTTCCTGGTATTCTTGTTGAATCAACATGCTCAATTATCTATCTCTCTGTTTCCGATTGCATCAGTATTCTAAGGAAATTAGATCAAGCATTTCTATTCAACTACTAGTAAGGTCAAATGTCCTAGCTTTTAGTAGGTCACAAGTTTTATTTCCACTTATAAAATGATGTTTTACAACTCGGTTAATGCAGCATTTCTAATAGCACAAGTTTAACCTTTTCAAGCATGGAGCGTACTGGAACCCAAGCTCCAACATTAAAATCCAACATCTCTACAGTTGAGTAGCAGTCTACACCATTCCCTCCACCAACTGCATAAATTTTATCGTTCACAGTCGCCCCTCCAAGATTCCCGTTTCTCTTGTTTAGAGGAGGACAAGTTGTCCATCGGTCAGCTACTGGATCATAAGATTCAACTTCATAGAAGAAACAAGAAAAAAAATGCTCTACTTAAAAGGGTGTTTGAATGTGTGTTTTGAAGGTAATTTGTGATACACTGGCTGCAATACACATAAACTATTGAAAATAATGTTGGAATATGGTTAAGCTTTTTCAATTTCACATACTATTTTAATCTTTTGACATATTCCTATTGTTATAGAATTATTATGTAAAATGACCAAGAACAAGTAAAATGAATGAAAGTAACTAGTTCTTTTCATATAAGGATAACATTATATGAAAAAGGAATAAAAACTCTCTTTAAATATGTCCACAAAAAGTCTAACTATGTAATTTCATTTAACCTTATAAAATAAGTTCTATTGCAGTTGGCATAAAACAAAACATTATAAATGACTACCTGTATCGAACCATTGACCATAGGCCCCACCACCAAACAAGAAAAGCTCACCATCTAACTTTGAAACAGCTGCATAACTTCTTGCAGTGTTCATGGAGTTAAGAGATTTAGTGAGATTCTGTGAGGGGGAGTAGCAGTCTAGTGATGACAACCATGATTTACCATCATATCCTCCCATCAAAAGTATCGGGTCATCCACTAAACTAGTTTCATTCGGTTTTAAGTCATTGTACTCCTGTGGTCCTACGCAAGGTTCTAATTCTAACTTGTTACGCATGCCTTTTAGTTTCTTGATCTCAGCTTGTGCTTCAGCCTGAAAAGTTAAAAACCACTAAAATATTGGAAGTCTATTTTAAAAGAATTATATAGCTCAGTTTTTTCAATGACGTGAGAAGGATTTTTAAAATGACTAGTTTCTTAACGTGGGTTGGTTTAGGTGGGGTTGATCAACAATTAATTTTGTGTCCAAGTTTAGACTATTTTAATAGTACTTAACACGTTAGCTTTTATTAAGACATTTATATTACTTACAATAATGATTTAACATTTTTAATAAAGCAAGGTTGTATACAATGAAAATACATTTTGGTTTTTGAACTATTTTGACCCATAACGTCTGGCTAGGCCTAAGCGGTCTATGGTTTTGATCCATCGCACATCCCCTCCTTTTCAAGGAGGGGCAACCACCTGATGAAGGTTTGCCCATCCTTTCTCTCCTAGATAACACACTCCTTTATCCCTATACTAATACTATCTTTATGTACATCACAAACACACATTACTTATATGCTATTTATAACATGCTATCTGCATATATATTGCAGCTTAACTCCAAGCTTGGGGTCTAGACATGGCCCAACCAAACAAGACCCCCTCAACATGGAAATGAAATTTGAATCCCTCCATGTGACAAAAGATATGCACACCAAGAGTTAATAAGAACAAGATCAACGAATAGCCATCCATACAAAGAGTTATCCTGAACAAGAGTTAAAATGGAACAAGGGTCATTTAAAGTAAGATATTGAAACTACATACATGGGTTTTTAGGACTAAGAGTTATCCAAACCAATTAAGTTACTATATAACCTCTGAGACATCAACATTTACAGTTAACAAAGCGAAGACATGCAAATGAAGATGCAAGCACAAGAATGCGATGAGTCTAGCATGATATAGGTAGAACCAAAACCATATAAACCTAGATGAAGAAGCATGACCTTTAGGGAAATATAACAACACATAATGACTATGCCCTTTAGCTTTATATGAACATAAGTCAAGGAGCACAGTCCTGACTAAAACCATATACACTTGAAGACTTCACTTCAAGAAACATTAATAGTAGAAAACCATACCAAATTCTGCTTCAAAATAGTGATCTTCCGTTCCAAACTATTAGCTTTGTCGTTTAGCACTACTTTAAATGTCATCAACTCTTCAGCCTTTTCAATCAACTAATATGCACACGAAAATGAAACACTTTGTATATTAATACCAATAGTAAATGAACATAATATGAAAGGTGGCAATAGAAGAGCATGATGAGTAAGAAGTGCAAATTGATTCCCATTTAGTAAGGGTTGGTGAAACAGTCTAGGGTTAAGTTGATCGCTATCACCTTTTTGTCTATTTTTATGATATTAAATGTGTTAAACTGGTAATTTTGCTTGCATAAAAATATTGTTAAACTAATAATCTTGAAAAACCCGATTTAGAATTGTATGCATATTAATAGATCTTGGAAACTTTCATCCTATTTGATCTATTTCCTTTAGGTACTTTTATCATTTAAATCATTTGAAATTGCTACATTCATATAATATAAAACAGTCATATTTATTAGTGTATATAACCTGAGCTATCACGGGATAAGGTCTGGATGAATTAGCCATGAGTTTATGCTTTAGTGCTAGTTCTTTAAGCTTCATGCAAATAACATCCTTCTTTGAAATTGTATTGAAAGTCTGAACTTGTTTTGCATTGACACGCGAACTTTTGGAACTTGTTAAGTGATTACTAAAGAAAGTCGCTTGATTTATTTTATTACGTGGAGTAGGTGTTGTGCGTGGGCAAGAAAATGCTTGAGATGCAATAAGGACAATAGTCGGTTCGTTTGAACATGGTCTAACTCAAACCAGAAATGATTCGGAGCATAGTAATTGCCAATGATTATGGGCTTAAACTGGTTCTCAGTTAACACTTGACATTGCAGCTTCACTCGTATTTGAACCTAATTCAAGAAATCACATTTTTCAAATATCGAAATCGACACTTATGAACCATAAAGAGTGTGTTTGGATTTCCACCTAGGGTGAGATACCATAATATGTTTTGTTATCTATTATGCACTACAAACAATTCATACAACGCAACTAAAAAGTCATAAACAATGGAAGAGTCAATACAATACAAGAGATTTGATGCGTACCTGAGCCGGGTATGGTGTTTTTTGTTGGCCATCACAATTCCAAGCACACGGGTCAACGTTCATTCGACCCGAGCTTGTAGCCTCAAAGATCCCGAGTAGTGTTCTATTTGTATAGTTGAAAAGAAATAAAGGTAGACCAGGTTCGATTTTTTTCACATAGACAAAGTGTGGACTTGGTAAACCTGTCATAATTTGGTGATTTGTAGAACAGGTTGAAGTTGTATATATTTACGTAGGAAAATAAAGTAATTCTAAATCGAACTGACCAAATAGCTTCTTGCAAAGACATTCATTGATCGTTGTTATATTGCTACCAAAAATTACACCACCAAGCTGACTTTTCCATAAACCTCTAGTACTTGATGAACCATAATAGCTACCCATCTTGAACCCACAAATAGATAAAACAACAATAACTTATTGTCATGAACTGAAGTCAAGTATGGGTTTCAAATGCACAAGAAAAAAAATAAAAAAACCTTGATAATTGTTAACCTAATTCAAACTCGAGAACATCAAGGACAGCTAATATCAAACAGCGTGTAAACAATAAAACGATTTAAAATGCACAAATGAATTGATAATATCTAACAAGAATCGAACTAACTAGTCATAGCAGAATTGAATTTTAGCATAAACAATTTATCTGACACATATTATGATCATATCATATCATATCATCTCACCAGTTTATACATCATAAATTTCAACATTCATGAAACACATAAAATCAAACCCAATCCATTTGATTAATAAATCAAAGATTGTAGCAGTTTGGGCTGTAGAATCAAACTCCCAGTATACCTCTAAATCAACATTATAAATCTCACATCATCATTTCTTTTGCCATTTTGAGTTAAATTTCCAACCATAAACTTAATATAGACCATAGTATTAATCATAACAACAATCAACTGAGTAACAAACACACACGTATCATTAAAAGGTTTTTATTAAACACAAAACATTGATTAGTTGAGAAACAATACCCGAAACTACAAACCCTTAGAAGTCGAGAGCGCGCTTAACTGTGATGTTATGCGTGAAACCTCAAGGAACTTGTGCAAGAAGCTGGGCATTATATAAACAGAATGAAAGGCTTTAAAGGATGTACATAATGCAAAGATTGTTCTATGTTTTTTTTTCGTTTTTTTCTAATAAACAATTACAAAACATTCTAGAAAATCTGGAATTTTGTATAAAATGATCTATGTTCTTACTTTAAGTAGGCGTTTCTTGGTAAATATCATGAAAATCAACATATATCCTATAAAAGTATCTTAAAAGATGTTTCTGGGGATTTGAAATAAGACATTTAATCATTATGTTTGATGATTTTCGTCTATCTTATTATACTTCTCTTTGATGAAAAATCATAGTTAGCTACGATTTATTTTTATGAATTACTATTTACTATGATTATAGGAGGCATTACATCAAAACATAAATTACTGACTTGAACTCAAAAAGTTATTATATTTTGGCGTTCAATTGACAATTATAATTATAATAATTCATCTTTTACTAAAAAACTAATAAAACAAAAAAATGTACTATAATAATAAACATAACACTTGTGACACTTTGACTGGTATAGTGGCATCCATTAGTCAATAGTGCATTTCTTGTGAGCATTACTTGATACAAAACTATTTAACTTTTATTAATAATAATAACTGGTATATAAACCCGTGCTTCGCGGATTATCTTAAAACTTTTATGATTAACTAAATTCTTTATTACGATAATATTTAAATAGTGTGTCTACATAGTATCATAATTATTTCATTTCAAAATTTAAATCTTACCTTTGAAAATTCGCATGCTTTCCATGGAAATTATTTATTCTGACTATTCACGTTTGAAAATAAATATGTATTTATTTATATCATGAGAAAAAACAACCATGATCATAAATATACGTGTTTTACAATTACAAACACACAATGCTCTTATTTATTAATGTGTTTTTCAAAAATAGATAATACAATAACAAGAAAAAAACACAACGAATAATTTTATTATTGTGTTTTATGTTTTATATCATTTGTGTTTTTTTATTGTTTTTAGTACATTATTAGTTATTACTAATTATTAATTTATCGTTTTGCTTAACATAATAAAAATATACAACAATGTTATTTTATCATTATGTTCTTTAGAATTAATCATTTTGAAAAAAATACAATACTGTTAACAAAAACACAACTAACAAAAATACACAATAAACTATATTAAATACAATGGCGAGCATAAATCATATGATATTAAAATGTAAAATATTTATTATCTTTTTATATAATGATGTTGAACCTATTTTAAAGATAGAAAACTTGTTTTTATGGTTTAATATTTATAAAAAATGTTATTGTATATAAAAGTTATGAACATTTAATAAAGTAAGGATTTGAAAAAAGTAAACAAAAGTAACAATGCCTAAAATACTACTCTAACAAATTTCTTATATGCAATTTGATCTCAACCATTAATTAAAAAAAATCAATGATCAAAATTAGTTTTTAGATTTTTAGATCTAAAAAATCTTTTTTATTTAAACTACACCCCAGATAAAAATATCATCATCATTATCATAACTATGAAAAAACTTACCAATAAGTTTTACCAAACAAATTTACTATTAACTAATGTTAATAGATAGATAAATTTATATTTGATCAATCATATCAAATATAAAGTTAATAAGTGGTCTGGGCAAAACTTAATTAGTGTTCTGCGCCTTTGATCAAAGGCAAGATTTTATATACAACAGAAAGTTAAGACAGACAAAATAAAGAATTACGATATCATTGGTGATATATATAAATAATACTTTTCTGTTAAATTATTTGAACTCAATAAACATGTATATACTTTACTAGTTTTAGTAAACTCGTATGTTAAACAGGTTGAATAAATAAAATATTAATATAAAAAAATTTATTAATTATAAAATGATATTCTAAAATAGGATATGACTTAAATTACATATGAGAAATAAATATAAGTAATAAAACAGTTATATCAATATTTTGTTTTAAAACAAAACGTATAAAAATGTCATTTTTAAAAATTTTCTTATTATAATTCTAAAATTTAAATAAATTTTCTGTTAAAAAATTGACTTTTTAAATACTAATTTTAAGATATTTATTATTTTTTAAAAGTTTTATGCTTTAGAAAAAAAAATTATTTTATAAGAAATTTATTTATTTAGAAATAACATGAAAATATATCTTTTTCTTAATTTATTAATTTTAAAAAACTGTTAAATAATATTTTTAGTATTAAAGTAATTATTTAATAGGAAAGGGAGACGAGAAAATTTTGATGATAATGATTGTGATGTTAACACGTATCATCTCAAGATATCTTTTTATTGTAGGAAGATTACTTTTAAAAGGTGTAAAATTAAAAATTTTATTATTTTTAATTTTATTGTTACAATTTTGTTGTGTCAATGATAAATCTAAATTAGTTAGAATGACAACCAGTGATAGAAGTTCGTTTAAAGCATCTACAATTATACGCCTAGTTAGTCCATATCTAACATATTAACAGACTATACAATAATAATAATGCGCCCAAACCGTTATAAAGATACACCTAAAATCATTATTTATTTTTTACAAACACACATACTTGATATCATAGTCCTAAAACATATAGACATTTCACATTAGTGCATGAATACTAAATTATTTCATATTAATATGGGTTGCAAATGTGCTCTCCGGCATATGCGAGTCAAGTTACTTTATGAGTTAATCGGTTTCCTCTTGATAATGAATGACGCATACTCGAGCGTCAAATTCACGATTAATGTTTGAAATTACGCCTGAAGTATGAACATACTTAGCCTATTATCGAAGTAGGGCTATAAACGAGTCGGGCCAAGATGGCTTTGGGCTCAGCTCGTTTAAGACCAAGTCGAGCCGGTCGGCTCATTTATTTTAACGAGCTCAAAATCCGATCTTGGGTTTGGCTGATTTATAAACGAACGAAGTCGAGCCGGCTTGTGAGCCAACTTTTTAATTTTCTTTATTTTTGTATATTATCATATACATAAAGTATATATATATTTCATAAATTTATTTATCTTGATTTCGTTGAAAACAATTATATAAGATTGTTATTTCGAGAAATAATCATGTTTTTATACTTGTATAATTAGTTTCTCATATATAATATTAAAATAATCATATATGTATGATATATTTTAAATAACATGTTATAATTTTTTGATTTATAAATCATATAAAATATAATTTAGATTTAAATTTAAACGAGCTAACTAACGAGCCGAGCTAACCTTGGCTTTGGCTCGGCTCATTACAAACCAAACAGAACCGGCTCGGCTTGTTTATAAGCAAGCCAATTTTAAGTGAACTTTTCTCGAGCTATTTTCGATAAGGCACGAGCCGCACCTGAAATGCTATCGTTGTTTAAAAAAAAACTAAATTATTTCACATAAGTTGGGATATATTTAAAATCGGACCCACAAATTTGAAAATAGCAAAAACAATGGGACCAATAGGAGCTTCATAGCGCTACTGCATAACATTAACAAACGGATGAACACAATAAACACGTACGAAATATCGCCGATGACTTCGAACAAACGACCATTCTCCCTCCGTCAATAATAACATTCTCCGTTGTCCCTAATTTCACAATTTGGGGGATTCAGCTCTCGAATTCAATCGTCGATCAGAGCTGAGCTTCAATTCCGGTGGCTTAAATCTGCATTCTTCCTCCGTCGTCTCCCTTGATTTCATTCGATCGCCGATTTGGCTTCAGACGAGGGGACAATGGACGAAGATATGGGGATCATGGAGGTGTTGGTGGCCGATGACACTTTGCTTTTGGATGATGTTGATTCTGAATACGAGTTTGAGGCTTGTCATTTTGTTGATTTTACGAGGGAGGAGACGGAGGCGGAGGCCGACGAAGCTGAGAGCTGGTTCCGATTTGCTCATGAATATCCGCCTTCGCGTAAGTCTTTTGATTTGTTTGATTGTTGTTGGATTTGTTTGATTGTTTTTTTTTTTGGATTTGGTGTTTGTTGATTGGTTATTGTTATTGAATTTGATTGACGAATTAGGCTATTAATGGTTTCAATGTTACATTCTTGGTTTATGAGCTTTGATTGTGTTGTTGATTCGTTGTAATAGGTTATATGTGGGTTAGACAGGTTACATGATGTTTAATGAAAACAACAAGAAAATCTTACAACGAGCTACCCAAGACGATTAAAAATGAAGAAATCTTTCGAGTCTCATTTTAAGCAAAAATACTTGTGGTTAAACCGGAGGGTTTTTCCACTTGTGTGTTTCCTCCAAGGCTGATGGGTGTGCGGTTCGGCTGAAAAACTGATAGGTCGACCCAATTAAGATAGCACATGTCATTTGAAGTAAGGTTGTACATTTTCCTTTAAAAAAGGATAATGCTTAATAAAGTTTGATTGGTGGTTCTTTGGCTGTTAATGAGGCCCGAATTTAGGATATTAGACGAAGTTTAATTATGAGTGGTTTGAAAAGGAAGATTTCCTAGTTGTTTTCATTTTATTAAGGTTATCTTCTTCATTTGATATGTTAGTCGTTGAATTTGGTATAAATGGCACAAGATAAATACTTGGGTTGTGTGTATGATAATTTTAATACAGGGGAGGTCTTTAAAGAAAAGGTTGAATACTTGGGTGGTCTTCACGTTTATTATCTCAATTTGTGTTGTTCTTATGTCAAAAGACGTTCTAATTGTAAATGTAGTTCGCCATAACTTTTATATATTATTTTTTATATGATTAGAAAAAGTTATACTATTAAAGCAACATCAATCTTCACTTTAATTATGGTTGTGGCTAACTCCTTTCGAGGTTTTGATGGAGTTGAAAAGTAGTCCATTTGCCTTTTGAACAAAAAGAAGCCTTTTTGTTGTTGAACAGAGGGAGTATATGATAATTTATTATTAAACTAGCAATGAACTGGTATAACGTTCTGTATAAGCTGTCCGTTAAATCTTGTAGTGTGTATCAGAACATAACTTAACTTTAATGAGTTCCTGAATTTTGCAACTTAAGCTATGAATGACTGGAAATAATTTTGAACTAGTGGCGTGATTTGTATTCTTTTTCAGGAATAGTTATGATCTATTGAATCACTTAATTGAAATTGTTGATTTCAACAGTATTTGCATTTAGTTTTACATGTTGCAAAAATATTCAAGCTTTATTCCATGTCTTTGATTTTTACCAAACACATTCTCACTTGTAGTTTTTCACTAATCTGCCCATATAACTTTATCTGGATATTTCAGCCTTTATTGTGAAGCTAAAGATGATGAAGGCAGCCAAAGCCAATCCTAGGAAAGGTCACAAAACCAGCTCCAGAAAAGTAGAAGCTAATAAAAAAACTAGCACATCCACCATTTCAGATGGTGGCAATGATCATAAAGCTGCCTCAAGAGAGACTAAAATCAAGGTACACTTCACTTGATGCCGATAAAGAATATAGTCAATTCTCAGACATTGAATTTACTTATTATTATGTACATCAGTAACTAAAGATACAGGTTTTCTGTGGTCAAGTTTGATTATTTATGTATTTGTTTTTCCTTTTTCAACTGATCCAGGTGTGACGCATCATAACCATATTCCTCAAGATAATATAAAGGCTAAACCAAAGTCCACAGTCAACTTGTCTAAACCAAGTGGTTCATCGTTCATGAACCTACTGCTAGTCATTTGGCAAAGCAAAATAAAGAGTGTGACATGCATTCAGGCGGCTTTGGAAGGTGTTAATAATTAATTAGATCCTTCTCTTTATATAATGCTTTAGAATTTGAATCATTGTTTATATTCTTCTACTTCTCTTCATCCAGTCCTGTTTTTCATATATCAACTTTTAGGTTGCAGAAGCCATTAGTTAGTGCCGTTGAAAAGCTGCGATCTCCTATCAGAATACAAAACCAAACCACCAAAAGACAAAAGCTAGAAATTGGTTACTTGCGTAAGGTGTGCATGATTCAAATCATTTATCTTTAAGATTCCATTTGAATTGCATATATTAGATGGTGATTAGTGATTACAAATGTTGACACTGATTGACTCAAATTGGTACTGATTACATTAAAAATCAACGCAAACGAATCATTCTTTTTGTCTTGTATGCAGGCTGCACAATTGAAGCACCGCGCTTCATTTTTGCACAAGATTTCCAAGAAGGTAAACCACTTATGTTTACTTTTCGTCATGACATTAAGATAAGAAAAACAAAAAGCATGCATGTATATAAGGAAACAAACTGTTTATTTTCACAGGCTGTACAACAGGAAAACAGCTCAAATGCTAGAGTTAAAACTACTATTTCCAAAAAACCTGCATTGGTAACAGAAGAGAGAGCTCAAAGGCGGATGTACTAGTTTTCAACATTTGTTCTGCTTTTATTAAATGCCATTTTACAAAATAGCAATGATTAACTACTTTTTATTGACATTTAGGTCCCAGAATAATTATGAATCCCTTCATCGACCACCGAACAGAAAAGTTGGTACCTGCAATAAATTTGTGTCTTATTAAAATATCATTTCCATGTGTAATCTATATTTACCAATGTTAATGTGTGGCAGATTCTTGATGCTCCTAAATTGCCACATTGTAAGAAGAGCATGACCCAGTCAAATGAAGTTCAAGTAAGTTTTCTAGATGTAAAAGAGTTGTAAGTAGAGTTGGAATTTTTGACCCATTCACTTATGAATGGTTCATTTTAGGGGTGTTTTTACCTTAGACGAATCATCTCAAAAATTTTAGCCCGATGTAAAACTTTAACATGATTCTTTTCGTTCCACATTTCTGAGAGTTATTTCAATCCAAGATTAATCCATCCCCATCCAACACTTATTGCTAACTGATGATCAAACAGAACCCAAACTCCAAATCATTTCTGTTTGAAGATTTAGATTATATTATAGTGTTATATGATTTTTTTCAGCATAATAACAAAATAATTACTTATAAAATATTGAAAGTGGACCATAAAGTGTTTGCGGGTCAACCTGAAGACCACCAGACTGGCAATTCAAGTTTAATCTGCTAGCTTGGTTTTTCCATGAAAATGTAAAAAATAAAGATTTTTTTTCACCCTTTTCTAGTTTGTTTATACTTGCAACGTATACTTTCATCGCTCCAGGTACTTTATAAACAAAATCCAGCTTCTCCTGTGAGTGAAGATATGCTCATCGAAAGGTCAGAATGCTCTTGAATCACCTGTGTGATGTTTATTTCTTTATTTTGCATGTGGGTCGAACAAGCCGAAAGTTGCCCAATCTCTAATGCAAACAACATCGTAAATCATTGTATTAAAACAATTATATTAATAATGTATTATAGTTTTTGTTAGTCTTATCTAGCACACTAATTATTTATTAAATGAACTTAAATTGTACAATTTATTTTTCCAAAAGTTACTCATTAACCTGAACATGTTCAGATGTTCTAAACTTGGCTTCCAATAAATCTTAATTTTATTTTTTATTTTTGTGCTATTTTCAGACAAAGCTTTGAAATTGCTGGAAAGAAGGATAAATGCAGATCACCAAATAATGTAAAATCTTGCACTGCTGGAAAGAAGCTTTGAAATTTGTTTTTCAAATCAACACTCTTATTGTAATCCATTTATTATAATACAGGTACATCCAATTAAAGATGGCGGGTTCAAATTAAATTCAAAACACAATTCTCATCTACCACCAACAGAATTATTCAAAAAGGTATACGATTTAACAATTAAAGCACCAAAAATCTCAATATGTAAATTGCTTTTACCTTCATGGGTCATTATGTACGCAGCTATCTTTAAAAGCTGAACCCGAGACAAAAGTTATATCATCATTGAAACCACCTCATTAACTAAGGTTAGTTCATATAACCTCCTCTCAACTTACATAAGAAGTTAGTTGGATATTTTGTAAATCATTAAATGAAAATTAAATTACTCCTGATGTTTGTGTATGCATGTTTAGGGGCTGAAGGAGAATGTGCCTGGATCTTATCAGCAGGAATTTAGGGTATGTTTTTTGTGCGCATTTGTACCATCACTTCCATATGTTTAGGTCTAAACTCTAATCACTTGGGTACAGAGATGTGTTGGGAAGCCAAATCATCGTGGAACCGATAGAAGGATCACTGAAGTTAAAATATAGCGCTTCATTCACAGGTACCTAAAGTTATCATCTGAAATGCCATTGGAAATTATTGAAAGTTTGACCTTTTTGTCATTTTATGTAAGAAAGATGTCTTTCCTGATTTTATGGAACATAGTTTTAATCTGTTACCGTTGTATATAAGTAACCTTCTATAGAAGGTAAAAATAATGACATGGCACCAGGCTGATGATGTGGTTGAATGCCACGTCAGCATTTTACCTGCTAGTGAAGGCTACATAGAAAGATGGTTACCCAAAAGAGAAATACAAGCAAAGTAGTTTAGCTTGTTGTGCACAACCGCCTCGTTAGCATGACGATAAGCTTTGATTGTTTAAATGATTTAAAGTAGTTGTTTTTACTAATATGTAATGTTGCAGGGGCATGGACGTCGGTTGTTTGAAAATTTATTTGGATTTGGTGGATGGGGAAAGACACGTGATGTGGAGAGACCTTTTGTATTTTGAATTCAAATATAAAGAAAAAAACACCAACTACATACCGGAAAAGCTTTTAACGTTAGCTCACTGTCACGTATAGGAAAGCCTGATTATCAAAACCAAAGGAGAGAGATCCCAGAAGCTTGTAATGGTTCAATTGTTATTCATTGATATAATATGTAATAAAAGTCGTTTATAATTATGTATATCTTTACACGACTGCTGCTTTAAAACATTAAAAAATGAAAGAAAAAATGTTACAAATTATACTAAAGTTGAATACTGCATGTAACATGAAGGTCTTTTAGGCTGAATGAATCTTATGTATGTGTTTTATGGATTGGTGCTGGGTTGCAACAGATGACTGAAAACGAGCCCACGTTTAGCTGGAAATATTCGAGCTGGCCTCATTTGAGCCTGGCTTTTATCAAGATT
The DNA here is from genome assembly GCA_025506515.1 of Flaveria trinervia. Taxonomy (NCBI): domain Eukaryota; kingdom Viridiplantae; phylum Streptophyta; class Magnoliopsida; order Asterales; family Asteraceae; genus Flaveria; species Flaveria trinervia. The sequence continues at coordinate 19,018,191 of CM046452.1, read as the reverse complement.
CACTACAAAAAACGAGCTTAAGGAATATGACGAGTTAAGCTCGGTCTTAAAAGGGCTTGGCTTGAATTCTTATCAAACATTTTAATGCATATGTCGTGTGTAGGGTATATAATCTATATATGTAGTATGTTCATTATAGTTCTAAGTTAATTACACATATGGTCTTTGTAGTCTTTTGGCAACTACCAAGTAGCTTGATAGTGAACATGTTGCTCGGTAGTAATATGTGAAGTTGGTAGAAAAAAGGCTGTTTGGTAACTGCACGGGAACGGTAGCAGCTAGATCCTTGGCATCAAATAAGCTCGATAGTAACTTTAAAGAATACAAAATCCTCTCCCCAACAGTGACACCAAACAAATGTCTAGTAAATCTTCTTTTTAACTCTAGGGTTTGCTTCTATTGATTGTAAAACAATAAATCCTTTTCTCAAACATTACATTTACAAAGAAAACTATCATTCTCTAAATATTGTCCCTTCACGTATACTATGTGATAATATTCTTGTGGCAATGATTGCAAAAATTTCAGTCTATAAACTTCTAAGGGATAACATGATAATAAACGTTTGAGTCATTCTAGCATAGGTTTTACGATCGAATCTAGCTTTCACTAATGTTCTCCCATAAACTGCTTTGAATGCATGCTATCTATCTAGCACAAGCAACGGTTACCACATCCACAGGTCAACAAAATATTGATGAGCCTCATGAGTTTTTCCTACTAGTGTTTCTCTTGATAAAAAAAACCGGATTCATCGTAACTAGATGAAACATACACATTCAAATCATGTGTAGTTTACTAGAAAAATAATCTCAAGGAGATCAGATTAGAATGTATCACTATAAGTTTAAAACTTTCTACATATCTAAGTATATAACTTAGTAATGAAGGCTAAAAATGATTATTAATTTAACAAGAGCATAACTTACAGCTACATCTGTTCATGGAAGTTTGAACTACTGAAGAAAAAGAGGCAAATGTCTCCTCCTCATTAATATTATTATAGGTTAATTTGCATCAAACACAAACGTTAAGCAATCGAATTGGCAGATCCCTAGATTCTCACTCTATCCCAAAAATCCACCATCTTCAATTCATCACCACCATAATCATCCCACACAAGCTTCAATTCATTCTGCAAAAAATGGTCAGAATTCAACTAAAATGGACCCTTTTTCTGTCACTATATGTATTCATTCATCTTACTGTCAACTGTATATCAACCTCCGGGGACCACCATGGCCACCGGAAAACCTTCATTGTTCATATGAACAGGTTATCAATGCCTACACCCTTCACCAATCATCTCCACTGGTACTCATCACTCGTACAATCAGTAGCAACATTTTCACCACAAGATCATAATACAGATGACCCACAAGGCGAAAGAGTAATATACACATACCACTCAGCATTCAACGGCATTGCAGCAAGATTAACCCATGAAGAAGCTGAAAGATTACAGTCTGTTAATGGTGTCATGAGCATCTCACAAGACACAAAATACCAACTTCAAACCACAAGAAGCCCCACGTTTCTTGGGCTCGAACCCAAAGGTAAAAAGAACACAAAAGTCGATAACTTGATCGAACAAAACGTCGTCGTCGGTGTAATCGACACCGGAATCTGGCCGGAGAGTGAGAGCTTCAACGACGCCGGACTCCCGCCGGCGCCGGAGCACTGGAAGGGGTCATGTGAAGAGGGTCAACGTTTCAAGAAACACCACTGTAACAACAAGATCATCGGAGCAAGATCGTTTTACCGTGGGTATGAATCAGCCAAAGGTGGTGTTAACGAAGAAGACGACTACAGATCCCCACGTGATCACGACGGCCACGGGACGCACACGGCGGCGACGGTGGCGGGGTCGCCGGTGCACGGCGCTAATCTCTTCGGCTACGGTAACGGCACAAGCAGAGGAATGTCACCGGCAGCAAGAATTGCAGCATATAAAGTCTGTTGGTCCGGTGGCTGTTACAGCTCCGACGTCCTCTCCGCCGTGGATCAGGCGGTGCACGACGGCGTTAACGTGTTGTCGATCTCTTTAGGCGGTGGTGCTGCATCGTATTATCGTGATTATCTGTCGATCGCGACGTTTGGGGCGATGGAATTGGGGGTTTTTGTGTCGTGTGCTGCCGGAAACGATGGGGCTGAAGTGGGTAGTGTGACGAATGTTTCGCCGTGGATGATGACCGTCGGAGCTAGCACCATTGATAGGGACTTTCCGGCGACTGTGAGGTTGGGCTCCGGCGAGATTCTCGCCGGAGCGTCGGTGTACAATGGCCGGAGGAAGCTTTCGTCGGAGAAGATGTATTCGTTGGTGTATTTAGGTCATAACAATAATACTAATTTGACAAACCCTAACCCTAATTCTTTATGCATGGTGGGTATGTTGGATAAACATTTGGTGGTTGGAAAGATTGTGGTATGTGATCGTGGGGTTAATTCTAGGGTTCAGAAGGGTCAGGTGGTGAAAGATGCCGGTGGGATCGGGATGATATTGTGTAACTCCGCCGAGAACGGTGGTGATATGGTGGCGGATAGCCACCTTCTTCCGGCCGTGGCGGTGGGTGAGGAGGAGGGAGGATGCTCAAGGAATATGTTGTGAAAGATCGAAACCCTATGGCAAATCTTGCGTTTCTTCCGACGAAAGTAGGGGTAAGGCCGTCGCCGGTGGTGGCGGCGTTTTCGTCGAGAGGGCCGAATGCGGTCTCACCGGAGATTTTGAAACCGGATGCGGTGGCTCCTGGAGTTAACATACTCGCGGCTTGGACCGGTGGTTCGGGTCCGTCCGGGGTGGAAACCGATCGCCGGAGAGTGAGGTTTAATATCCTATCTGGGACGTCGATGTCATGCCCGCATGTGAGCGGGGTGGCTGCGTGGCTCATGGCTCGAAACCCGAGTTGGAGCCCAGCGGCTATAAAGTCGGCGTTGATGACAACTGCTTATGTTCATGACAACACGTTGGATCCGTTGACAGACTCGTCGACTGGTTCGCCATCGGGTCCGTATGACCATGGTGCTGGTCACATAAACCCGACTAGAGCACTTGACCCGGGTCTAGTTTATGATATCGAGCCACAAGATTACTTTGAGTTCTTGTGCACCCAAGGTTTGACCAACACTGACCTCATGGTTTTCGCCACATTCTCGAACCGAACCTGCAAAGGCTTGTTTTCTAACCCCGGTGACTTGAATTACCCGGCTTTATCGTTGTGTTTCCGGGAGATGAAAGTGTTCGTTTTATAAGACTCAAACGGACCGTAACTAATGTTGGACCGGCAAACTCAAGATATCGTGTTAGAATTTCAAGGTTCAAAGGGGTTGATGTGAAGGTTGAGCCAAGAGCCTTAATTTTTGTCAAGAAAAACGAGAAGTTGTCTTACGAGGTTACATTTACAATGAAATATAGGCAAGTGACACCGGAGTTTGGAGGGTTGATTTGGAATGATGGTAAGCACAGGGTAAGAAGCCCGATTGTAATCACATGATTATCATCGTTATAAACCATGTGTTAGTTTAAAACTAGATGGTGCTACCTTAAACATTTACTGTTTGTAACATTGTTATTATCAAATTGTTATATTGTTGAATAAAACTTATATTATCTTCAGCTAAATGTATCAGTTATGGTGAGGGATTATTATTTTTAATGGATGAGTGGTCCTCTAACGACTAATAGGAAAGAGATACATTAATAGCTTCCTAATCAAATTGTTAATGAGTCAAGCTATTGATTGGATTAGGGGTTTCATATTTTTTATATGAGTGTATATTCTAATTATATGGGAGTTTGTAAGTGGTTGTTAGTGAAGAAAAAAGAAAATTGATAGTGATTAAAATAAGTCAAGTCAATTGTAGTCTATACTTTATCACGCATCGCATGATGTCGCTCCAACACCCGACAGGTAGAAGGCCTAGTTGGGAATTAAAATTAAACCAAAAGACAATCTATTGGGCTTTTAAAATTGTTCTTTGTGATAGTTTTCTAGGTAGAGTTGCAAACGAACTGAAAGTTCAGCGAACGGTTCATGAATCGTTCACCGGGAAGTTTGTTTATGTTCGTTCGTTTTGGTAAATGAACGAACACGAACAAGAAAATTCTATTCGTTTAGTTAAACGAACGAACACGAACACAAGTCGCGTTCGTTCATTTATGTTCGTAAACGTTCGATAATGTGTTCGTTTATGTTTGTTAATTCGTTCATGAATGTTTGATAATGCGTTCGTTTATGTTCGTTAAGGTGTTCATTTATATTCTTAATTTTTGTGTAAGTTATTTTTAAGACTATTATATCAAGTATTTTTTGAAATTTATATTAAGTACTTATTTATTTTTGATTGATTTTATATAATGTTTATAATAAAAAATATTTATTATTCTGAAATAATTCTATAATCATTTGTAATCGTTTGTGTTCATAAATTTTTTGTGTTCGTCATGTTTATGAACAGTTGTTTGTCTTCATTTACGTTGTTTGTGTTTATTTGAGTTCATTTACGTTCGGTAAGTGTTCGTGAACGGTTCATGAACATGTTCATTTTCCTAATGAACGGACATGAACAAGAAATCTCGTCCGATAAATATTCATAAACAGTTTATAAACAAGTTTATTTCTTAACAAAATAACACAAACAAGACCGTTCTTGTTCTGTTATTTTAGAGGACTATTTTTAGGCAAACCTTAATGCTACAACTATATTTCAATTTATTTGGGCCGTTAACCACTTCCAACATTCATGGGCCTTTAAAACTCTAATTTTATTTGTCAGCACCATCAATCATGAGCAGTGAGAGGCACAGGTAGAGTTGAATATAAAAATCGGGTCCATACCCGACCCGGCACACCCGAACCGGATCCGGGTTCGGGTACAACCCGATACCGGGTGTACCCGGTTCGTACCCGGAAAAAACCGATGGGTTGTACCCGGTTTGGGGTGTTTGGAATTCATAGGAACCGGACCCGACCCGAAACCGGACCCGAACCGGTTGAACCCGGGTTGTACCCGGTTTCGACCATTTTTTTTTCTAGCTGTTGGGGACCAAATTTGACCGCTTTTTTGTTGTTTTTGCCTCTAAAATAAGTATAAATAGGTGTGGGTTGATATGGTAAGGTACCCAAGCTTCAAACACAAAAAAACATACGCAAAAAACGCAAACAATACTCTCGTTTACTCTCGTTTATTCTCAAATCTCAATATGGCTCACTCTCAATCTTTCGTTGGTCAAGGTTCATCGAACTCTCCAACCGTCGTTCGTGTTCTTCCACACAATCGTAACATGGATGTTTGGTGCAATTGGATATGGTTGAGTTGAGTGACGGATCTGTAAAGGCTCGTTGCAAGTTTTGTGGAGCTTTACTTGCTAAAGATTCTAACACGACTTTAAACAAACACATTACCAAGAAGTTTTGTAAGTCGTTGAAAAGTAATCCGGATTCGCAACAAATACAATTGAGTGGAGACGGTGGAATCTTTAATTACAACGTTAATGAGGTTCGAGATCGAATGGCAAAGTTCGTGATTCAAGAAGCTTTGCCTTTCAATCACTTCGACAACCCTCGGTTAACCAACTTAATTCGAGAGACGCTTCAACCTCGTTACACTCACGTAGGTCGTACTACACTTAGACGTTATTGTTTAAAATTATGGAAGCAAGCAAAAAATGATTTAGTTGTATTATTTGAAAATTTAAATACCGGTGTAAACTTAACTAGTGACGTTTGGTCGGCGCCACACGGTTTGCCCGAATCGTACCTTTGCATCACCGCTCATTGGATAGATCCCAGTTCATGGCAAATGATGAAACGTACGATTGCATTTGATCTATTTCCGTATCCACACACTGGAGAGTATTTATTTTACTTTTTGGATAATGTAATAACTACTTTTAATTTACAAAATAAAATATTTTCAATGGCATTTGATAACGCTTCTAACAACACAACCGCGGTTGAAAAATTAAAATTAAAATATCTTCCGATTGCAAACGGTGATTTTTTTCATACTCGTTGTGTTGCACATATTATTAATTTAGTAGTACAAGATGATCTATCCATACCCTTTGTTGATAGCTTTATAAAAGCTTTTCGATTTATGTTACATGACGTTTTTAAAAAAAAGTAGAAAAAGATATCAAGATTATAAACAACTTTGTAAAGATACAGAATCTAGATTTTTAGGGCCTAATTGGGATGTACCTACTAGGTGGAATTCGACTTGTCATATGTTTGATTGTGCTTTAAAACAAAAAGACACTTTAAAAACTTTTCATAATAGTCTTTCGGATAATTGCGAAGCCGACCTGTTTCCGGATTTGGGTTGGAAAAATATTGAACATTTATCCGAATTTCTTGAGGTGTTTAAAAACTCAACTACAAAATTATCGGGAGTTTATTATCCCACTAGTTATTCGGTGCTTCAAGAATTATATTTCATGGCTTTGAATTTTAAAAATTTTCAAAATAAAAATAGTATGTTTAGAGAAATGATAGAACCAATGAAAGACAAGTTTAAAAATATTTTCTTGAGTTACCACTCGTTTTACTTGTGCCGCTGCTTTAAATCCTTTTTTAAATGTTGCGGGGATAGAATGTTTAATAGACGAGATAAATAACAATTTGGATATACATGACGAAAACCCCAAATTTTCAACCGAGGCAAAAGAAGCTTTTAATAAAATTTTGAAAATTATTTATAATTTTTATTTAAATAAATATGGACCTAACGTAAATATAACTACGCAAAGAGAATCAACCTCAAGTGCTAGTACCTCGTTTAAAGACCCCGTTATGACTATGTTGAATGTTGTTCGGGATGTGACGGCTAAACGTCAAAGGGGTAACGCCCCAACAAGCGAACTTGGTATATATAGTACACTATGAGTACTCAAGATTATCATGCATTTGATATTTTGGCTTGGTGGAAAGGAAAGGAATCGCAATTTCCAATTCTTTCCGCTATGGCCCGTGATTTACTAAGCGTCCAAGCTTCTACGGTAGCTTTGGAGTCTGCGTTTTCTCTTAGTGGCAGGGTATTATCATTACGGAGAACAAGATTAACTCCGGAAGCGGTGGAAATGTGCATTTGTTTAAAAGACCATTTAGACGCGATGGATCGTATACAAGACAAAACAAATATTGAAGACGAAATTGCAATCGAATGTAAAGTACACGATGAAGAGGTAGAAGAAAGAGTATCTTCTGGTATATCCGACGAAGAATTAGCATTTGATGAAGCCTCTCGAAGAAAATAGTCGATTGAATATTGATTCGTTAATTATTTTTTAAGTTATTTTAATAAATAAATAATAAATAATGAGTTATAGATGTTTTTTTAATGTTGTTATAATAATAATAATAATAATAATAATAATTGTAATAATAATAATAATAGTAATAGCAATCATAATAATAATAATACTACTAATAATATTAATATTAATAGCAATTATAATAGTAAGAAAAAATACCCGGTTGTACCCGGTTCTGGACCCGAACCTAACCGGGTAGGCCGGGTAGGGTTTTAAGTATACCCAACCCGACCCGTACCCGAGCCCAAGTTCACCTATATCCGATTCCAAAAAAAACCAGCCGGCCCGTACCCGATTTGAACCTGGTTTTGGGTCCGGCCCAAAACCCGATTTGCCCTAGTCACAGGCACCAAAAGAATAATATAACTAAGTAAACTAAAAATCATTTTGACTTAATTTGAATTTTGTTCACGTGAGCTGCTGATTGTTCGCACATGGGTTTTTAAAAAGGGCAAATGTAAGGGTTTAATTAAATTCAATTTACAATTTACGTGTTATATTTTTTTATTTTCTTTTATATAATTTGGATAGATAGTTTAAACCACATATACTTCAACATAATTACGCATGTAAATTACTCGTCAACCAATGACTTTACAATGAAACAAAACAAAGTTTGAGTAATTTATTATATATTTAGAACTTAAATAAATTAAGGAATCGATCATGAAAATAGTTAAAGAGATATGGATTCAATACAATAGCGCAAAGGAATAGGATAATAATGTTTAAAACTGATATATAACCATACACTGATGATTATAAATATATAGTTTCAAAATTAACAACTCATTCTTTCATCTATTATATTCTTGACCAATTTCACCATCAAGTAAGCAGAGCCTATCGCTACTTCCGTCGGCCCCGCATATGAACATCATCCATTTCTCTCATCCACTTTTGTTAACCCTTTTCACCACCGACTCGTCTAATGCTTTGAATCTGATAACAAAAGTACTATCAAGTTGTATTAACGATGTGTTCCCGAGGTTTTTATAAGATAGAAGTGTAAAGAAAGCTTAAAATATTTGTGTTGCAAATTTTTTTATAACAAATGGAAGTGGAAGGAAGTGTAAGAAAATGAAATCAAATTTTTAATAATTTTTTTCTTGGATTTCCTCCTAAATCGAAAAGAAGTGAAAGTAAGTTCCTTTAAAATATATTCTGTTTTTATCATTTTACCCATTTTACCTTGTTTAATTAGAAGATTAAAAGGATATAATAGGAAAGCTATAACTTTATTTTATTTTTCTTTCAACTCACTAAAACGTAAAATCTTTTTTTCCGATTATTTTTTTAAACAGAAAATAAAATTACATACATAATAGGTAAAAACTAAACACAAGATGTTGTATCTATTTTTGTGATTAAAAAAGAAATAGTTATGAAGATATGATTGTAAACCAAAGTCGAAAAAAGAAAGTGCATGATTGAAGATTGGGCCCATGATATTGACTATGGACACTTGCAAAATGCGACCCATGAAAGAGTACAATGTGATATTACCTTAGATTTGCTTTTACCATACGTCACAATCTAATATGATTCGCGACTCCAGATCTCAATTATCATTTCTTTGTTTACTATCCTCCCTTCACTTGTATGCCAAAACTTCTAACACACATATACAACTTCATTCACTAAATATTTTGATTTTTCAATGAACTACACGTCTTGAATAAAAAATATTAAATAGAATACAATTTTATAAGTTATTGAATAATATGTGATTTAAATTATGTATGAGTAACTGCTATAAGTAATAAAACAATAACATCAACTTTTTAAAAATTTGTTTTTATACTTTCTTTGTTTTTTTCAAAAAAATAAATCACATTTCGTTTCAAAACAAAACATATTAAAAAATGTCATTTTTAAAATATTTCATGTCTTAAAAAAAGTATGATGTACATTCTAAAAATTTTTCTTTTTATAAAATTTTTTTCTCTAAAAATAAACACTAATAAAAAGATTTATTTCTTAATCTTTTTAAAAATAGCTTATAATAAAAAATAGAATTAAATACTACAACTAATAATTAATTGAGTTATTTAATATGGGAGAGAAACGTAAAAATTTTGTTAAGAGTGAATATGGTGTTGTCATGTGATATCTTTAGTTACCATTTTATGACATGTGGCATCTTTAGTTTCCCTTTTATTATAATAAAAAGATAATTATCTTAATTTTTAGTTATGTAATTTTTTTAAAAGAAACTTTGATCTTAAAACATAGATCAATTACATCAAAATAGAAGGTAAACGCCAAACAAGTTGGCTGCTAACCTTTTATAAATAGCAAAATTAAGTTTTATTTTATAAACCACATTCATAAATCTTGGGACTGTAACATTGTTATGCATGACTCGTTGAACTCGACTAAATAGCTTCATAGCCTCATTGACAAGAAAACAAAAAGTGTCTAAATGTAATAGTACAATACGCACGACAAGACTTCCAATGTTGGTTGTTGGATTAGTGACTTAAAATCTTTAGTTATGGCTTGTTGTCAAACGATTGAGAAGAGACTTCATCCAACTAAAAGGTTATTCGAAATAATAATGTGTGTAAAAGATCTGACTCAATTAAAAACATATATAAACAAATAAGTTATAGCGATTTGTTGGTGATATTACGACAAAGGTACACCCTCTCCTTATTAAATCTGTAATATTTCGTCCTTTTAACATTAAATAACTACTTTTGTTTTAATATTTTCACAAGTTACACTACTAATTGAAGAGGGTGCGTTTAGCCAACATTGTCGTTGTATAATTTGAATACCATTTTGAATGAGTCCTAATATACATACACCCTCACATAATAAATCGACACTCCCTATACGTATCATATAACATCATATAGCTCTATACGATCCCTTGTACGACACATATGATACAATACAACGAGTATAACAAATTTCGACACACACTACGAGAAAAATTCAAGGGATTATCAGAGGTAATATACGTCTCGTATAGAAATACACGACCAACGATACAACGCATATGAATGATGCTATACAACCTGTATAAAAATATAAAATGTTGATTAGAATTTTGAGATGAGAATACTATAACCAGGTAGTTTTTAATAAGTTTGTTGTTCAATAATGGAAAGAAATATAAACAAAAGCATGAAGGCCACATTTAGTTGTATTTGTCTCCTAGCAGGAGGCCAGAAATAAGGCACTAAAAAAATAGCAGAAAAAGTTATTTTGGGGCGGCCATAGCAGCATGCAAATGCTGAAATGCAAATGCAAATGCTGAAATGCAAATGCAAATGCTGAAATGCAAATGCAAATGCTGAAATGCTGAAATGCAAATGCAAATGCTGAAATGCTGAAATGCAAATGCAAATGCTGAAATGCTGAAATGCAAATGCAAATGCAAATGCAAGGTCAGAATACTTTTTTCTCCGGTTCGGACCGCTGGTCCAGCTTTGTACTCTACGCATTTGTCAAACCATTCATTTGTCAACAACTACTTTTTAATATTGGAGCACTTCAATATTCAATATTCAATATACACACCACCAATACTATATTCAGTTCCTCTATGTCTTTCATATTATTAATCTCCAAGGTCATCCGTCATTATTTTACAATTATTATTATAGTATCTTAATACTTGTGTTTGTTATGTTTAGCATTGTTACCTATTACAATCCTACATAAAATCAATCATTTATTTATTCAATATTAGTTGCATTAGTTTGTTACGTTTAGATATTAGATTAGTTGTTCACCTACAATTGTGGGATGTTTGTTATACATTGTAAAATTATATATATATATATATGTGTGTGTGTGTGTGTGTGTATTTATAAGGAATAAAAAGTCAAGTTTCCTCATTACTTTATTATGGTATCAGAGCCATTCTGATCCACCATATTTATTTCTTCGTCCTTTCTTTTCGATACTCTTCTTCATTGTATCCATGGTTGAGCAAAGCAGCCCTCCTACACCTACTCTAACACATGCACTTCCGGTAACTAATATTGAATAAACAAATGATTGATTTTATCTAGGATTGGTAGTTTGTTCCTTAATATTTTTGAACTTTTTTTTTAGTTTTTCGGAAAGAATTTATCTTATGTATACGATTTTAACTTTCAACCTCATAAGATAGATAGAAGTTTACTAAAAATTTGATACTATTGAACTACAAGACATTTGATCAAACTTATGTTACCTCATTGTTCTTATTTGGATTAATATCATAAAAAAAGAGGTTTCATAAATTTAAAAAAGAGAAAACTACATAAATGATCCTTCTAGTTTGACTAGATTGCATGTTTGATTTCTAGACTTTAGAAATTACAAATGTTAGTCCAGACTTTTGTGTATCCTTGCAAATTTAGTCCCTAAATTTTAAAAATTATAAAATTAATCCAAACTTCTTATTGGTATTTGAAGTTAATTTTAAAAGTTAGTCTAAACTTTATAAAATACATAAAAATGAATAAAAATTTTAATACCAAGGATCAATCTTGGACTAACTTTGCATTTATTAAAGTTTGAGAACCAAAACATGTAATTTGGCTAAACCACAAAAACAATTTATGTAATTTTCTCTAAAAAAGGTTATCTCAACATGAATTTGGTATATATTAATATTTATCTACCTGTAAAACTACATGAAAAAGTGACCTAACTAATTTTTGTATATCGAGTATGGTTATAGTGAAAAAATATTTCATTCTCAAAAAGATTAAGTGAGATTCTTAGCTTACTACGTCTCATTTTATTATTTTAAAGGGGATGATATTTTGCTCATTGCATAACATAATTCAAGTTATTGTGTCTAATATGTTAAGTTATTTTGTCAAATATTTGTTCATTGTGTCAGATATTTTTATCATTGTATTTTACATTTTAAATTATACCGCTCTTTTATTGAGTTTTTCAATGATCTTATTCATCAATGTATTTTTCAAAACTAATTGCGTTCACGATAACATAATGATGAACGAAAAACACAAGAGCCATTTTATCATTGTTATATATATATATATATGTGTGCGTGTGTGTGTGTGTGTATGTGTATATATATATATATATATATATATATATATATATATATATATAGACTTGTTGTTATCTTATCATTGTGTTTTATAATTAGAAATACATCGTGTTTTAAATATTTATAAATTTATTGTGATCTTATCATTATGTTTACAATTAAAATTATTGAATGGTGTTATATATCAAAGTGTTTTTCAAACTTAAAGTGTTTAGGATAACACAATTACAAGCAAAAACACAATAAGCCATTTTATAAATGTATTTTATATTTATATTATTTTATTATTTTATGTTGTTTTATTATTGTTTTAATGCATTAGATTAATTAGTTGTTAATTTATCATTATGTTTTACATATTTAAAATACACAAAAATGTTATTTCGCTATTATATTATTTTGAAATTCACTATTTTAGACAAACGTAACAGCTAACAAAAAGATACAATAAACTGCACTAAATATATAAGGAGGAGTATTAAATCAGATTCACTTAGCAAGGGCATACCTTGCCAAATGTCAGTGTCTAAAGGTGAGGTAATAGGTATTGAGGAAGTTGCTAACTTCTTACCGACCTTCGCTTGTTTCGTTAACCACTTTGTGGTTTTCTTCTATCACCGAGTCAATCTCGAGTGGTGTACCTGTACGGAAAGATCTTGGCATAAAATGATTAAAATCGTCGTATCCCTGGCAACGGCGCCAAATTGTTGGGTGTCGAATCTAGAAAATAAATAATAAAAATATGAACCTACCGTGCACACACTAAGAATAGTATGAGTGAAAATAGGATTCGTGTTCTATAATGGCCTCCATGCGACTGAACATCATGCGAATGAACCAATGCGGATGAACACTCATGTGAATGAACACTCATGCGAATGAACACCCAATCGTGCGAATGGACTAATGCGGATGGACCTCACGCGAATGGGACTAATGCGGATGAGCACTTATGCGACTGGACCTTCAATCACATGACCTCCATACGACTGGACCTTCAATCATGCGAATGGACCTCAATCGTGCGAATGGACCCCAATCGCACCCTATTCGGCCGTATGGCCTCCATTCGGTCTCCAGTCGGTCACCTAGCCCTAGCTGATGCAGAATGCAGTTCATCCCGAACACAATCTGCCATTTTTGACATCCAAGCTCATCTAAACCCATTCTAAGCCCAAATCGACCATCCTAAACCTTAGGAATGCATACCACAACACCATTCAAGTACACACAAGCTCACAAACAAGGCTCAAACGCATCATACAAAAACTCGATTTTCAGATGTTTTCCAGCCCCAAATCATTCAAAAACGTTTAAAAGAGGGGTCCTAGAACTCACACAAACGATCACAACGAGAAAAGCTTTGATTTGACTCGCTTCTCAATGATTTTGGTCACTCGAACCAACCCGAATCAACTCTCTTCCTCTCTTTCTCTTCTTTTCTCTCTTTTCTTCTTTGATGGCTGAAAATGTGGGTGTGGGGAGAGGGTAAGGGCTGGCCTCTCCCTTTATATACCCCCACTCACCCGTCTTTCTTTCGTTGGCGAGTTTGGTCCCTCGACTTAGGACTTTATTTCTTTTCTTGTTTCGTCGGCTTCAAAATAAATAAATAACCAGGTGTTACAAGTCCACCCCCCTTAAATAGGTTTCGTCCCTGAAACCTGTTATTTCTCGAACAAGCGTGGATAATGCTGTCTCATTTCTTCCTTAGTCTCCCACGTTGACTCGGATCCCTTCCTGTGCTTCCACTGTACACGCACCAGGGGAACCACTTTATTTCTCAGCCTCTTCTCTTTTCGATCAATGATTATCATTGGTTGCTCCACATAATTGAGCCGTTCGTCTACTTCGATATCCTCCAGTGGAACAATCATGTCTTCCTCAGCTAAGCACTTTCTCAGATGAGATACATGGAATGTCGGGTGAATTCCACTTAACTCATCTGATAACTCCAATCTATAGGCCACCTCTCCTACTCGAGCGATGATTCGGGAAGGGCCTATATACCTTGGGCTTAACTCCAAAAATGACTTACATATAGATCCTTTGATATAGAGTTTAAGATCCAAGACAACACCACAAAGTTGCATTTGTCCCATTGCCTCCCTAACTCATTACTTTCAGGTTTAATGCATGAACCATCTATAAATCCTATCTTATTTTTCACATTAAAAGCAAGTTGCATAGCAGTGGCCCACACAAAATAGTTTTTGGTCCCTTTCAATTTAATTAAGATAATAGAGATGTTACTAGTGTTAGTAGCATGGAGGTATAAGGGATTACCAAATCTAGTTTACTAATCTGAGAGTCATGGAAAGAAAGGACACTACCATCATTAGAGAAGGTATCATCCTCGGAGTTTATTATCATCAACCATGATTAACCCCAAATAGACAAAATAGTATCAATATAATCGCAACACCACAACCAAAGCAACAAGATAGACAAGAACACACACACACACACACACACACACACACACACACACACACACACACACACACACACACACACACACACACACACACACACACACTGCAAAGAGTCCCTTTAACCATCCAGATACTTGGTCAGTTTATTGACTGGCCAAGCGATAAAGGGAGCAATGATAATCAAGAATACACAGATAAGCATGCGTAAGCAAGAACAACATAGAATCACAGAGATCACAAGGTAATTGTAGCAACTTCAAGCAAGAAATAAACCACAAAAGAGGCCCTACTCATAGTCCAAGTGTTGACACAGGGGGCAGTTGATTCCTGTCCTCGACAGAAACTCCATGTGACGGACTTGCTACTAGACAAAATGGAGCAATAAAACCTTACAGAGATGGAAAGCATCAACACCACTATTGATCTCAATCTAAGGGAGATTCTCAGAATGTTGATTGATCTACAACACCGGAAGAACACTTCAGTCACAGATACAAGATCAAACGGATGAACTTTACACGATCAACACCACATCGACCCAAGATCAATCGCAAACAGACGAATAACGAATTATAGTAGAGGGCATAGAGCACATGGCTCTGATACCATGTTAAAAGTAATAACATTCATAGTAAATCAGTCATCACAAATTTAGTTTTAACATAAAAATGTAATTCGTTTAATGAACATATCCAAACCACAATATCTAAGACTCTACAAGTTCTACTACAATGATTTATCTAGAGCAAGAATCAGAAAATAGATGAACGAACCCTAGAAGAGGGTTTTAGAAGAAGACACGGATCACCAAAGAATCAATCAATGAAAGAATAATCAGGTGTTAAAAACCAGCAGCCTTTATATAGCCTCGAACTTTAAGCCTTCACAACAACCCTTTTCATTCAGAACTTTACAGGAACAACCCCTCAACAATTGAACTTTACTATAATACCTGAAATCAACAAGAAGTGTGTTACTAGACTAACCACATAACATAAGTTTTAGAATATGAATTGATAGATAATACTAACAATTCAACAATCATTTATCAATCTCTCGAGACATCATAACGAGAACTAATCGATCGATCATGGTATCATCCTCTTCGTCTAAGATCTCCATCCCCACAAATAAGTTTTATCGTCTTGATGTTTAGTTTCATATTTGAGGTTGAATCAATATGATTAGGTTTTCATAATTTGATCCATGTTTTTAAGATATAATCAACAACCTAAACTTAATTCTCAAGTTTCGACCCTTCACATGTGAACACATTCACCACCGTGATCTTTGTTTGTTCACATTCACCCACATAGCTTCAAAAACCGTCTTAATCCTTCATCATTAAACTCTGCTACTAATAACCACCAATAGAAAAAATGCCCCCTAACTATTTTGTTTCTCGGCTACAAAAAGAAAAACCCAACCACCATTGTTATATTGTTATTATCCTTGGCGTGGAGGATAGTAAGTCTTGGGTTCTTAATCAAACTTATGGCTACAATGCACAAAATAGTATGCTATTGATTGTGCATCAAGCCTGCTGCTACAATGCAAACATTAAACCCCGTTTTTTTAAATTCACTCACCACCAAACACCCATCATAACACAGTTGCACTAGCTTGGCAATCCATTGTAATCTCCGATACTTTGTTGCCAGTGTACACCACCTAGACAACTTCATCTATTCCATGTTGGCAGCCCGTTGTTGCCCAAATCGGTCATCGTATTTTGTCCCCTTTGGTGCCACAAAACAACTGCATAAACACCGCCAACCAGCATTTTTCGAACACTCGAACACAGCATAAACTTTAACAAAGATCTGACTCTTTTTTGTTGCATCCACTTACAAAAAAAAAACAAGAACCCTAAAACCATATATAAACTCGAGCAAACTTGCCACCTAAAACTTGTAATCTTTACTCAAACTAGAAAAATAAATCAACTTTAAAAGACTTGACTTGTATATATATATCAAACAAATAAATAATTTAGGTTTCGACTCTACACATATGAATTAACAAGATTAACAAGTCCACCAAAATAATTGTGATCATAGGTTGATAAGAAAAAAATTAATCAAGATCAAGTTTCATTGGGCCGGCGACATGCGATGAGGACAATCTAAAAGGTTAATTATTTTGTTGCAATGACAACAATTACATACCAAAACTCATAAGTTTCCAATTATATATATAAAAAAATAATATTCAAATGCAGAGAGAAAGAAGCTACAGACGAGTACAACTACAGTCTTGAAGTAAATAAATAGAGTTCATTCATTCATTCGTTAGTACATTTAAATCCCCAAAATACCCCTGGAAACCCTAAGAGCTAACCCTTAGCCTATTTACTGCACTCCTACAAAACGCATGCAGGCCTTTAGTTGTCTAGTTTCTGGCCCCACAATAACATCTGTTTCTTCCGTTGTGTGTCCCCAAATTCACCATCAAAACAATATTAATATTCATATCAATAATAATAATAATAATAATAATAACAATAATATTATTATTGTTACTTGTTTTAGTAGTCACCGGCGGCGGCTAACATTGATGACTGCAGCTGCAGCAGGTGGTGGTAGCAGTCCGCCGCCGTGGGCCGCTGCTCAGGGTTTTGATCCAAACATCTGCTCTGCAACTCCCTTAAAGCCTTTGGCAACCCCACAAGCCCACATGTCTTCAACATGTGACCCACACCCCACACATCCACCTTCACACCGTGCATGCCCCGGCCCTTTAGCTCCGGGGCATGTCTGTCTCCCACTGACGTCTGAGCTGACGACGTCAGTGGTGGGAGGCTGCTACCCGCCCCGATGGAAGTACCAGCTTCCTGCTGGGGCGGGTATATTTGCGGCGCGCTTGCTGCTTCGTCGAATCCTACTACGAACCACTCGTTCTCTCTGTCGCTTCTTCGCATCACTTTGTCCCAACCTAAGTCCCGGTGCATGAAGGATAGGTCGTGTAGCGCGACTAACGCTTTTGTTACGTGTTTGAGCGCCTCGACTAGTTGCTCGAAGGTTGAAAGCTTTAGCTTGCAGCCTCTCGGTTTGAAGGTTAAGGTTAGATCATGTTCGGATGAATGACAGATGTATTCGGAGTGTGGGATTCGATGATCGAGGAAGTCGTAGATTTCTTTGACGCTGAGCCATTTTCGCTTGCTGGAGAAAACCCTGGTCATGTAGTTGGGTGTTAGTTCGATGACGTTGTTACCCAAGTCGATTCTTTCGAAGTCGCTGTATGGGAATGATTTGTGGATGTGTTGAGTGCTGGCACAACGGTCGGCTAACAATGACAATAAGCCAGCGATCCGCCAACAGGGTACCAAGGCTTTGATTCGGTCTCCCGGTGTCGATAGGTCAACGGTGTGTAGATCTGTTCTGATGATGGTATGATCGTGTGATCTGCTTAACGCGCAAAATGTGACGATGTAACCTACGGCATAATAACCCAAAATGTAAGGAAGATCCGAGTAGCTCCACAACAGCTTTTGTACCAATAATGAAGAAGGATCAAGATTCGGATCTTCTCGTAATCTATCGGTTTCTTCACCTCGAAATAAACAAAAACTCCGCACGAATCCTGTTACATTAGGCCACTGATCTTGTATGCCAATGTTTGAAGCTGTCTGAGATGGTTTTCGAATGAACACCATATCAAGATTACTGAATTTAGAAACAACCCGATTGATGCAATCGTCCCAAATGCCAACGAAAGATTCTCTTGTGGTTGTAGTGAGAGTAGGGTTTGATCGAACAATCGGGCTTAAGATCTCTAATGTGATGGCTCGACAATCCAACGGTTCAGAAGAGGTGGTAAAGAAGAGCTCTTTTCCTTGAGGAAGATCGCGGTACAGATCTTTTCGCATAGGGAATCGGAACTGTTCTGGTGGTGGTTCTTGCAAGTACCATGGAAGATCAATCAAACTCGGTAGAGATGGCGGTGGAACGCGAAGACAACCTAAGTAATACTCTGTTGGATCTTGAAATTCCCATGACAGCATAGCTGTAAAATTAAATAGTTATACATAGGAATCGTTCATTTCAAAACCAATAATAATATGAATCAATAATATGTTAATTAATAACCGCTACTGAAATGAACCAATGATAATATGTTAAGAATATGTTAAGAGCTAGGACGGAAATGAACAAATAATAATATGTTAAGAAGTGTGACTGAACTGAACCAACATTGCACTATCAACTGTCAATAATTGTAACAATGTTGTTTCCTCTAGTACTGAAGAACATTAATTTAAGAATTAAAATCTAAACTTTATAATAGAAATAAGGACTTACATGATCTATTTGTTGGCTCTAAAGAGGGAGCTTGAGGTCTCTCACCAACCAAACCTGTGGACCAAAAGGAATATTGAAGTTGACTAACTTATATATATTGTATCTTGAAATATACTATATTACTATATTACCAGGGGGTTGAGTTGACTTTCTTCTGCCAAAGACTTTGACTTGTTGACCAGGTAGAAATCTATCAACAGAAAAGCCTCTAAGAGGAGAATTGACATCTTCAAAGGCTTCCAAGGTACAAGCAACCATTGCATCATCCAAGAAAGTGAGTTCATCTGCCTTCAAAAAGCTTGTACCTTGAACCTTAATTCTACCTCTATGATGTTCACCTTCTTCAGCCCATAAGCTCACAAGTTCTTCCCACACCATTCTCACTTTACCAATTCTTCTTAGCTCCTTAAATGTTGATGATGATGAAGTTTCATATTGACCCCCTCCCTCTACCTCCATTGATGAGCCCTCTATCCCTAATAAGCTTCCTCTAACACCATGAAGACAACCTCACTTCCACCACTACCAACTCCCATCATCATCATATGCCTTCCACCCCTACCTACAATAGAAATTAACATACAATTTTGATTAATTATTGTCTGTTTAATTAACGTACCATTCGCTAAATTTTTATTACTGATTTAACAAGTTAAAAACGATACCAAGTTAAAATGACTAGAAGAGCTTAGATATAACACACAACCCTTTGTATAGAATCTTTGAAAGGACACATAAAATAACGCTAATGGTCAATGAGAACTAGTAAGTGGCTATTAAAACTAAAGGGTTGAATTCATGTTTTCTAAAATAAAAACTCAAGCTTTCATCAATAAAAACCAAACAATTTTCTATCGTTTTAACAGTTTCGCCCCTGTTAAACATATCCATTTTTCAATTTTAATTAAACTACTACCGAAAACATCAAATCAATAAAATAATTTTTGTTTTTTCTTGTATCAAAAAACCTTATGTCACTCACATAACAAATTAAAAATGATGATGCAAGTAACAAATAAAATGACTAGAAGAGTTTCTATATAATTTTTGAAATGACACATAAAATGATGTTAATGGTCAATTTATCTTGTCCCTCCTTTAGTTCCGCCCTTGTTAAGGGTTCATACCTGAAGACGCGAAAGCGACATCATCGTCTCGTAACGGTGGAGACGGGAACGTTTTCGCGTCAACGATCGCTAACCGCGAGTCGTGATCGCCACCAACCGAGCCCAAAAGAAACGGTGAGGCTCCTCTACAAATGCTATTTTGCGGAGTCCTCATTCGAGAGCCCATAAACTGAGCCAATTCTTCAAACACTTCTTCATCAAAAGACGCTGGTAACCGATGCAACTTTCGTTCGTATGGCGATAACCGAAAGTAACTCTTGCCGATTTGCTCACGTTCGCCACCTCTTTCCCACTCGTAAACCTTTCGAAACTCACCCAACATGTTATCCCACTTTGTTCCTGCGGTTTTGGCGTCACGATTGACCCCATTACGTTGTAGAAACTCTGCAACTTCACGGTCTTTTGCAGCTCGAGTTTTCCCTCTTCCCTGTTGCACAGGTGGAGTTACAGTTACAGTTGAACTTATCATGTTGGCGTCAATGGTCGCCGGAGTTTCAGTTGCATGATCGGAGCCACCGGTGGCGGTGGCGGTGGTGGTGTTACCTTGGTATTGGAGTCTCCAAGCTTTAGCTAACCATAGCATTTCATTAGGTTTCCACACGGGGCTCACGTATTTGCCTTTTCTCAACTGATGTTGAGTGTACTGATGTTCGATCTCCGGTTTGCAGGTTTCTTGGCAGGAGACGGAGGGGCGGGGAGAGTGCGACGGCGATGAGGTGGTGTCCGACGACGACGCGGCGGCGTGGGACGGCGGTGGTGGTGGTGGGTTCGCCGACGGTGATGGGGTTTGTGATGGTGGTGATGGGAGGAGCTTCCATTGGCCGGTGACGACGGTGGTGTATCTTGGTCGTTTGGGGTTGAGGGGCTCCGGTGGGATGTAGTGGGATGACGGTGGTTGTGGTGGTTGTTGTGGTGGTGGTGAGATGAAGGTGGGAGGAGCTACGGCGGAGACCGTGGCGCTGCTGGTGGTGGTGGTGGTGGTTCTTCTAGGGTTTCTTGAAGTGGATTTTGTGTGGGAGAAGGGGTGGTGTCACTCATGTTATTGTTGTTGTTATTAATAAATGAAAAAAGATGACAACTTTGTTAAAGAATTGAAATCTTGAAAAAGAAAGAGAACAAGATGGAACAACTGCAAAACATTATTGCTGAACCAGTTTAGTTCAATTCATGGCATGTATAAATGGGGTGTTTCTTCATGTTTTGTAGTATAAACTTATGGGTTTCTGGGGATGTTTTTATCAGTTTGTGTTAGGGTATAAAAAGGTCTAAACTTTGAAGAAAGAGAGGAGAATAAATATAAATATATAATAATAAATAATATATAAATATGCATATATATATATATATATATATATATATATATATATAAATATGCATATATATATATATATAAATATGCATATAATATATATATATATATATGCATATATATATATATATAAATATGCATATATATATATATATATAAATATGCATATATATATATATATATATTATATATATATATATATATTATATCTGCGAATAATAATAAGTAAAGAAAAGTTGAAAGAGATTGTGGAACCTGCTGTGATTAAGACCTCTCAGTTTAACCTTCACACGATATTAACAACTTTATTAGCAGAAAAGAGAAAGAAGAAAAGAGTGAAAGTAATCATTGTAGCATTCAGAAACGCGATTCATAACAATATATATTTAAAGGGATAGGTTAAATTTATCCAGCATGAACCACTAGAGTATGTGGCTATATAGTGGTAAAAACAAGTCTCCATAAATATTATTTATGAATGTTTTCAGGTTTTATCTAAGTGTAAGATACAGGTCGTAGTTTAAGAGTAAAACTAAATAAATATAATGTTTAAAATACATGTATATTACATATGCATTCTAAGTTAACACGTTTGCATTGGATCTTGTGCATGAGCTTGTATTCGTCTACATAAACATAATTACACTTATTCGCCATTTTTATGTTTGTATTTGATTATCTATACGTTAGTGTACTAGAAGGAAAGTTGATTATATCATAGGTAGGTACGTTTAGCTCAATCTTTTTCAAACTATCTATCAAAACTAGTATTGAACATTCAATTATACTAATTAGTCTTCTCACGTCCTCTAAAACAATAATTGCTTCTCCATCCATCTTTACATGTGTTCTCCTTTTCATAATATTGTTTTGGGTTGGTTTAAGTACATTCTAAATTGTCAATGTACCTTATGAAAATAACAAATCAAAGTATCTTTTAATCTTCTTTGGTTCTTTACTAATATTACTTATATAAAAAAGTTAAATAGAGTTGAAAAAGTATAAATAGAGAGAAGGTATGTTTAATACACCCATATTAGTTATGATAGGTTTTACATTGTTGGGAGTCTTTAAAAAGCCTTGTGTCTTGACCTTTTTGGACCAATCAGTAAAGCTCATAGGGGAGTAGGAAGTATGTTGATTTTATTGTTAAAATGGAGATGAATAAATACAAAATGTGATTAGTGAGTGGACATTGGTTGGTTGGGTGGTGTGTGTGTGTTTGCCTTTGTGTTTGTGTTTGTGTTTGTGTTTGTGTTTGTGTTTGGAGATGAGAGTGGAGTTGATATGGACTTATCGAATCAAAGGTTCTGCTCACTGACTTATAACTCTCTCACGGCTCTTGTTTTTTCATTTCTTTTTATGTCCTCTAAAACATCCACTTTTCTCTTTAATTTATACTCTTAGCATATATTAATTTAGTTGTTATTATCCGACTAATATTATTAGTCTTTTTGACTATTGCTATGCTTTTCTTTCTTAATTTATGGTATTCTCTCTAGGCACAATATTAGCTTTGGTACTGTTGGTTAGAACTCTTCAACGAATACAAGCCACTCATACCCGATCATTTTCCATCTTTGTGTTTGTTTATGTTTGGTTATTCATCATGTTGTCTAGGCTAATGACGAGCACTCGAATACAAAATGTAGATAGTAATATGAACTTTAGAGCTTGTTTTCTCATGGTGTATATTGACACCGTGGTATATACTCCTCGGCCCCACTTAATGTGTGTATGTTGCCATGTCAAACAGCTCAAACAAACAAATATTTTTTTACATAGAAATAGAATGCAAACGAGCAACAAGTTGCCATGTTGGCGGCTTCTTACACTTTTACACACTAAATTAGCTTTATACTTGATCTACCTCTTTACATATATGCGATGTATGTATATGTATCAATATGTATATATGCGCGGGAAAAAGTTCAAATTAAACTAATTTTTGTTTAAGAATCCTAAGAACAATTTTAACCACGTCAAAACTAGGGGTGTCATGCGGGTTTTTTAATCAGTTTTGGGTTCTTCGGGGCGGTTTCCACGGGTTTTTAGATGTAGAAAATCAACCAATACTGAACCAAGTAAACTATATTTAATCGGTATTCGGGTTTCGGTTTTCGGGTTTGTTCGGGTAAGATTAATCGGTGATCGGGTTGGTCCACTAGTAAATCTAAAAATCAAAGACAACATTTTTGAAAATGTGTTAGTTTTTGTAATTGGATTGATATATTTTCACAAGCAGTTTTGATAGTCATAATTAAAAAAAAACTAAAAACTAAAACCAACCTTTAAATTCATATGTTACTCAAACATACACTTAGCACAAACACACATCATAATTATTATTGCTCGAACAAATGTAAAACCTTATAAATTTACTAGGCCATAAAACATGTTACCTTTATATTATTATATTCGGACGTATAATGAGTCACAAACAATATAGTTTAAACAAATATATAAGAATGCTCAAGTATGGAATCATTATACCTTATTTATAATCATTATAAATGGTTTAGTATGGAAGATAGATCAATGAAATGATCGATTTTAAGATTTGTGTCAGCAATTGAAAATGAAGTGAATAAATGATTGATCGAGTTCATAAAAAGTAAAAAATAGTTAGTGTCGAATGAAATACTAAAATATAAAATATGGATTATCAATTATGAGAATATGGTATTCGGGTTATTCGGGTCAACCCGAATTGACGAAACACAACCCAAAGACCGACTTAAATAAGAATTTCGGGCTCGGGTTTGATGTGTACTCGGGTTCGGTTGTTCGGGTTATGCCTTAATCGGGTTTAGGTAGAGTTTAATCTGGTTAGAAATGCGAGTTTAGGTAAAGATAACATCTCTAGTCAAAACCGACTCAAATGAATTCAACGAACCTATTTTAGATAGTGTTGGAATCGACTTATCATATATAGGATATATTATCATCAATAAATCAATCCCCTAACTAGAAAAAGTTGAATTTTGCTAGTACAAAAAAGACAACAAAAAATCAAAAGAACAGTATAAACTCCAATCAAGCAACACAAATATTAAGACATACAGTACAAAATTAAATTAGATAATAAATTTTAAATATACATCACAATTTAAAAAAACACATCATGTTTGTATACTTTATAAAACAAAAATTAGTATTTAGTTTAACTTTCACATATATATGTGTGTATATAATGTGCGTTACATGTGTCTATGTATTTGTATATGTTTGATACATAAATAATAGAAATGCATACTTGAAATAGTTTTTTCTAAAAGCGTACTTGAAATAGTTGAATGAAATTTTAGAAAACATATTCAAATATTTCAGCCGTAGCTAGCTCTATCCAATCTCTAAACATTGCAACCCTAGATATATATGTAGGTAAAAGTACATGTAGGGAAGACATAGCAGTTGGATACATGGTGATAAACACATTCACGTGTAATATGATGACACGTTACTATATCTAATTAGACTGAAGACGTGCATGACTTTGGGTTTTAATTACCATTAGTATAATTAAATTAAGTATTATCATTAATTTTCTTATTTTAAAAAAAATAAATGGATATGACACTTATCACCATTAAATTCATTCTTAAAAAATATTTTTTCGCTTCTCTCTCCTATTAAATAACTATATTAATTACTAATAATATTATCTATTTATTTTTACATTATAATTAGCTTTTTAAGAAAAATAAGAAAAATAAACTTTTTATTAATGCTATTTATATAGAGATAGTTTTTTTTAAAATGATTTTTTTCAAAAAAATAAAATAAAACTACTTTTATGTAATATTTCAAAATTAGTTTTTAAAGTAAATTTTTTATTAAACAAAAATAATTAAAATATTGAGTTATAGTAAGAAAATTTTAAAAATAAAAAATTTTAAAACGTTATTTTAAAACACAATATTTAATTTATCTTTGAAAAAACAAAAAATAAAATAAATGTTCGTATTATTGTTTTATTACTAATACTTGTTACTCATACATAATTTCAATCATATCATGTCTTATTCTATTATTTTATAATTATAATTTTTATTTTATTAATATTTTATTTATTTAACCCGTGTAATACACAGTGTAACTAAAGCTAGTGATCCATATTCTTAAATTTTATCCATCATATCCAAAGTGTTAGGATCTGGTATTTGAATGAAACGCCAACTGATTAACGTGTTAAACCAAACCAAATAGTACGGAATCCTATTTGATTGGCGATCCAAACAGTGAGAATGCACGTAGAAACAATAACGTATTGAATCTAACATTAAGAATCGATTAGGAATCGATCTACAGCGTTCTATGAACTTGGAGTACGAACTTAGAGGCTTCTGGACGGCTAGGGTACGTCTGGAGTCGAAGTGGATTGAATGCTTACGTTTTTCCACGAATTAGGTGGTATTTATAGGTTAGGGTTTCTTAATCATGCGACTGGACCATTTGCATGGTTCAGTCGTGCGATTGAGTTATATGGTTGATCCATTCGCACGACTGAGTGTTCAGTCGTGCGACTGAGTCAGTCGCATGAAGTTGTTCAGGCGTATGGACTATTTAGGCGCATGGACACTCAGTCGCATGGCCATTCGGACGCATGACCACTGTTGGGGTGCATGGTCCAGTCGGACGCATGAGAACTTCACTTCACCAAGTTTGAATGTATTCATTATTATAACATTATTCATATCAATTCAAACAACTACAAACCTATATAATCAAGTCAATGTGCATTAAACAACTCATTAATGAAATATTAAACATTATAAACACAACCAAACATTTGTATTTCATTAAGTACCCAACTATTACATTTACATAAGTGTAAGACAATACAAAGATATTACATTAAGATCAGAAACTAGGGACACGTGTATCAACAAACTCCCCCTTGGACCTAGATTCATCTATTGTCTTACCTTCTTCATACCTCTTCGTACTTCTTGTACTTCTCCTCTCTTATGACTCCTGCGTGTATCTCAAACGCAAAGCAGAGTCGTATCACATTTTGGAATTGGAGGGCTTGTACAATATCTTGCGTGTCATAGAACAGTGGCCACTTGTATAATGCGTATACATCATCAGCAGACAAGTTTGTAAGCCACATTGGGCCAAATACCCTCACAGTATCCATTTTGCCCTCTTTGTTCAGAACTATGACCGCCTCCCCTGTTCTCCAATCATAGTACCACCATTTAAAATGTGGAGTGAAGTCCTGTAGCATTTCCTTAAGAGGGATTCTTGACATTGTTCTTGGGGGACTCCACTTCAGCACTATCTTAGGCTTTCCAGTTATGGGATCAACTTCAGAACGTCTGATATACCTCGTAGGTTGTTGAGGTTTGATGTTGACCCACCTGGTGTGGTACTCTTTCTTCAGGGCGGCCTCAAACCAGCCTGACATCTTCCTCGGGTCAGCATAAAGTAACTTCAGTTTAGCCAGCTGTTTGAGCTCAAAACCAGGTAGAGACTTTAGATCATGCGGGAATCTAAAGTACTCGATACCCATCTCTCTCTTATCGCGTATACATTAAGATCATCAAAATGAGCCCACGCGATAATCTTGCCTGACACCTTTTGATGTTTTTTACTTTGTAGAGCTTGGTGTAGACATTTGTTTAGGAGCAGAGCGTTGTGCTCGGATCTCCTCAAAACATGCAGCCCATTCAGCCTTTCTGATATCAACATCGGCGTTTGAAGCTTGGGCTTGTTCTTCAACCTTCTCAGTCTGTTGCTCCATCTGATCCAGTATATCAAATGTATCACTGACTAGGGAATCACCCAGATTGGGAATCACATTTCCCTCTTTGTTAGCATACTCTGGATAGTGAGCTGCCGTGACATCCTCCATCTCTATCTCATCGATGTATTTCAGGTCGTCATCACTGTCTCCTTCAATAGTTGGAGCGTCTTTTACAATCTCACCTGGATTGAGCTTGAACATTTCTGCCAGTTGCTCATCAGTATGATCATGAATTATTTCCCCTTCTTCAGGGGTGTAACTCACTGATCTTCTGACAATCCCTTGCAGATCAAGAATCATAGTTAGTGGAGTCTTGATCTGTTGACGGGGAGCAATATCGTGTTCATCCCTTTGATAATTTGTATCTGCTTGATTTAAACATTCAATATATCAATCATTAGTTAACAATCAAGACATAACCATAATAATCGAAAACATAACTATTTACATTACATATAAACATGTATTTCGTTAATTTCATACATAATCCGAATACAAAAGATTTTAAATAACAATAAAACAACTAATCATTACTCTTGTCCTGGATCATCAGCTCTTCTGCTGCCGGGTTGGAGGAGGAGGCACTCGGATCTTGAGTACGTTTGGTCCTCCTTTCGCTCGCTGATGTGGCACCTGCAGCTGAAGATTCGTCATCATCATCATCACTAACATCAGTATGACCATAATGATCATCACCATCATCATCATCATCATCACTATCATCATCAACATCATCATCTCTATCACCTTCTCCTATCTTTAAGAGCTCTTCTTTGGACCCTTTGACCTTTAACTGCAGAGATTTGTTTGCAGCCTCCAGCTCCTCAATCCTTTTGGCGTGTTGGACCTGGAGCTGAGACATCCGATGCGCCTGCTCATCGATCAATTGAGCCTGATGAGAGAGCTACTGAGATTGGATAGTGGTCAGGTCTACCAGCTGTCTTATTTGATTGGTCTTCTCTTCATCTGCAGCTAACAGTCTCAGCACCATTCGATTAAGTGCTGAGAGCTGTTCCTCTACCCCACTGGGAGGCAGAGGCGATCCTGATAGATATGGAGAGAAAGAAGATAGTGCTACAGGATGGCTAGTGATGGTGGTGACTGTGGTGAAGATTGGAGGTGGTATAGCTGATGGTGATGGTGGTGTAGGTGTGAATGATGTGGTGGTGGATGAAAGGGTGGTAGTGGTATGGGGGGGAATGGTGGTAGGGATGGTGGTGGCTATGGTGGTAGGTATGGTGCGTGGTGGTAGGTATGGTGGTGGCTGTGGTGGTGATGAAGGTCATTCTCTGCTTCTTCTTTTTCAAGCTGTGGGTTGAGCCTTCCTCTTCTTCCTCGATCCAGTCGAGGAGGATGCCCCCCCTTGAACATGGCCTGGCAGATCAGGAGTATATGTAGGATCAGCAGTAGTCTCTCCCAATCCGACGTGGCGTCCACTAACCACCCGGAGCCCCTGGTCTGTGGGAACAACTTTACTTCCCACAGTCCGGGTTAGTGGCTCCTCATCTGACTCCTCTACCTCCTCACCAGGTATAAATTCCCGGTGGAAGCCAGCGGACTCTACACTATCTCCAGTGGGGGCAGATACAGGAGATGCACTATCAGTAGTGGGGCCACTTGGTTGAGTGGGCAATGTATCTCTTGCATCCCTGCTATCATCATCATCAGAGTCATGCTCTGGGAGCTGTAGCTGCTCATCATCGGAGTCGCTGTCTGTGTGACGCCACTTACGTCTGCCCGACGCCACATAACTCTCATTGGCCAGATGGCCTATCAGTCTCTTCACCTGGGGCTTTACTTGCTTAACTCGGTAGACTCTCATACGACCCAGGGTCGTATCGTCCATAATCTCTAGAGCCACAGCATCGTGGCGTTCCTTAGGAAGTGATGGCAGCTTCTCATCGAAAATTAGCTGCAAGAATCTGGGGTACATACAAAATCCCTCCTTTCCCTTTGCCTCCAGATTCTCCACAAGGTAAGAAAAGATCATGCTCGAGAAGTTGAAGGGGTAGTTCAGCACCAGTGCCACATAGGCATTCTGGATCTGGTCTGAAAGATCATCAAACCCACCCCTTCTGGAAGCAATGCACTTCAGTATTACATATGCCAAGTACTTGTACTGGGGACACAGGTTGCTCTTGTTGAGCACACCTGAATTGATGTCCCCAGCGTACTTAATCCTCAGAAAGCAACTTCTCACTGTCAGCGGGTGTAGCTTGGTGGGTATCCAACATCATCTCCCAACCCAAGTACACGTTGAATGTCTTCAGCTGTAATCTCTATGTCCATACCAAAGATGGATCTCCTAATGCTGTATGGCTCGCGTGATCTATCCACAGATGCATTCTCCTAGAAGGTCTGGTGTATGGACCTATAGGGAGTGCATGGGATAAAGATGGCAATGTGTATCCTCGATCGCTTGAGAAAGGTGATGATCTCGGCAAACTCGGCACCATTCTGAGTTGTGTGGTCTAAATGAGCACAAATGTTGTGCTTGGGATTGATAGACCATCTCTCCGCCATCGATCTGTAACACAAGATACATAAACATTAGATACTCACATAACACATACCAGTTCTAAGTAACTTGATAGGTTTCATTCTGATTCATTCATGCGAATGAATCATGCGACTGTGTTCAGTCGGCTATTTTATCATGCGACTCGACTCATTCGGGTGAATGAACTTGCAATTTAGTTCAATCGGTTGGCTGAGCCTGCGATTGATTCAGTCGGCCGACTGAGCTCATTCGCATGTCACATTCGGCTGATTGAGCTATTCGGCCGGCTCAATCATGCGATTGGAGTTCATCCATCCGACCAGTCGCATGACCTACTGTTTGGTTGACTTAGGTTCGAATCTTGACCAATTCATGAAATTAAACGTTGTGTAAAGGTTCTTTAGACTCGCAATCACTTAAATAATAAACTAATAACATTACTTTTAACATTTTACACGGTTTCAGTAGGTTATTAGTCCATTGAGTGGTTCGGTTCTTGGTTCAGTCACGAATCACTAATTAGGGCACCATTTCTTCTGATTTCGGTGAGATTTCATCAAATTATACCTGTATAAATGCAAACACACGTTAGAATATCAAGAAGGAAGTGTAATTGAGGTCTAAAGAAATTTGGGCAGAGTAACGGTATGGTGTGCGATTTAAGGGCGATTGGGAGTGGTGAGAAGAATGCGGTCAACTGTGGCCCTTTATATATTGAATCTGAGTTCAATCGGCCGACTGGACTCATTCGCTCAGTTCATTCGGGCGAAAGAAACTCAGTCGGGCGATTGACTCAGTCGATCACCTTCAGTCGGTCGGCTGACTCAGTCGCACACTCTCATTTGGACGAATGACTCATTCTGATAAGCCATTCAGATGAATAGCTCATACTTATGTCCATTCAGCTGTTTAATGTATGAGTATGGTCCATTCGCATGATTGGTCCATACTCATGGTCCAGTCATGCGAATGGGTCATACTCTTGAAATTCTCTGACTTTATGACCATTTGACTTTTAGACCCTTTTAAACTATTGGTTTGACATTATGAACACTTGATCATATCAGACATGATAATTTTAACTTAAAACTTTTGATCACCTCAGACGTGATCCTTTTAAGACATTTTGTCACCTCTGATGTGACCCAATTTTTACTTGAAAGTACATGTGGTTACTTCAGACCTGACCTTTTAGGTGATAAGGTCCCTATTCGACTTCCATGACATAGTCCGATACTGCATAAAACTGAAATAGACTAATGTTGTACTTACATAAAACGAATTAACACTGAAAATTACACTAAGATATGTTTTTGGGTTTTTGTGAGAGTTAACTCCTAAGATGTAACTCTAGGGAGTAATTTTTCTGAGAGGGCAGCCTTAATCTTTTAAATCATACATGGACCAATTCAAGCTGGAATCATACAGGATATTCAAATCATTTGAGACGAGTTAGCTAAAACCTTTGATGCTCTATTCGTGTTTTTCATCTAAAGCCATTTAGCAAATTTAGGAAATCATACTAGTACTATTAAGTCCCCACACTAATTTGAACTTTCAAGAATTGTAGCCACATTGATTGTCAGTATACTTATCCTCTTAAATCCATACACAGACTTTCAACTCAGTTCGGTGATCGATTTAAGGTTTGTTTGTTTCAACAAGCATTTGTGGATCCCACACTTATATGGTAATCAACATTCCTCAGGAGATTTTTGAGCAGTCTTAGGATAGTGTTCAAGAAGAGACTATTCTTAGAACTTTCAAAGAGAAGCCAATCCTCAGGTTAGTGCCATCGCACAGCAGAGAGGCGGCAAACAACAATGAGTTCTAGAATATATAGGTTATGCTTATCCTCAGGTCAGTGCCATCGCACAGCAGAGAGGCACATGACCTATCTCCTTGTTTGAGCAAAATTTTTTTTCACAGATCTCACCGACACCATAGGTTATCAGTTTGATTGTATTTGCATTTTACATGTGCTTTTACTCATGCTTTGGTCTTATGCACACTTTTGTGGAATTTATTTTGCTCGTCACCCCTTATTGGAATCTTGTTGATTGTGTTAACCAGGGATAAGGCGTTACCCACAACTAGTTAACCATTTTAGTTTAATCTTGAGATCACCAAAAAGGTCTAGTCATCTATTGTGTTGAATCTACCAACATATCATCTGTGGTCTAGCAACCTCTAGGTCTACTTTCTTTGTGTTACCTTAGTAGTAGCTAGCTTATCTATCATATTTCCTTTTATATTGCTCAGACTACACAGACTTATACTTGAACTTTGCATCTTTTTAATTTTGAATTTTGAAGTCCCAAATGGTTTGTACCTGTGTACTATCATATTCCTAACATTGAATCTGTATGACACATATTATCTTATTTATTTTCAGCTTGCCTCTCATTTTCCCTCGTTATTTTATTTTATTTATTTATTTCCTAGACCTATTCCCCCCTAAAATTATAAAACCACTATTGATTTGCGTTTTAGGATTTTAGTGGGCAAGGAAAGAACCTAATTGTAGTTAAACGAATTAAATTAAACAAAAACAAGAGAATAAACTAAAAGAGAATTAAAATTTAAAAAAAAAGAAGTTAGACATGACGCATCGAACTACACATGGTCATCTTCAGGAATGACCTCACTTTTCTTTTTAACGCCATTTACCTCTAACAGATATAGAAAATGTTGTTTATCAAAAGCCTTTGTATAGAGGTCAGTGCGTTGAAAATCAGTGTTTATTTTTATCACATCGATTAAATTCTTTTCAAAGCAATCACGTATGAAGTGAAATTTTATTCCGATATGTTTGGTCTTAGGATGTTGGACTGGGTTTTTAGTGACTGCAATCGCAGCAGAGTTATCAACAAAGATAGGAGTGGAAGTGAAATGCAAACCGTAGTCCCGCAGTTGCTGTTGAATCCATATGATTTGAGAACAGCAGCTTGCAACAGCAACGTATTCGGCTTCACAGGTTGACAATGCAACCGAGGTCTGCTTCTTACACTGCCAGGTTACTAATCTTCTCCCAAAGAACTGACACCCTGTTGATGTAGACTCGTAGTTCATTTTGCAGCCACCGTAATCCGAGTCACTATACGCTGTAAGTTCAAAGTCATCATCATGAGGATACCACAACCCAA
Organism: Flaveria trinervia; assembly: GCA_025506515.1. Lineage (NCBI taxonomy): Eukaryota > Viridiplantae > Streptophyta > Magnoliopsida > Asterales > Asteraceae > Flaveria > Flaveria trinervia. Next base: position 18,985,286 of record CM046452.1, on the reverse strand, counting down.
GTGTGGGTGTGCCCTTCAGATAACGAAATATCCTTTTGAGCCCAATTAAATGGTTGACCTTAGGCTTTGCCTGATATCGTGAGCATAAAGATGTAGCATACATGATATCAGGTCTTGAGGCAGTAAGATACATAACAGATCCAATCATCCCTCGATACATAGTGGCATCTACCAGATCACCGTTCTCATCGGGTGCTACATCATGGTTTGTAGCCAGTGGAGTGCCAGCTGTGGAAGCATTCTCCATGTCAAACCGACTAAGAATATCTCCTACATACTTGGTCTGATGTAAAAAGATTCCACTTGGTGTCTGATCCACCTGTAACCCATGAAAGAACTTCATCTCCCCCATGGTACTCATCTCAAACTCTGCCTTCATTACTGCTTCGAATTCTTGGCATAATTCTTCGTTCTTTGAACCGAAGATTATGTCATCTACATAGATCTGTACTAGCAGTAAGTCTCCATCTTTTTCTTTGATAAACAGTGTGCAGTCAATGACTCCCCTGTGAAATCTGTGTTTCACAAGATGAGTCGAGAGTTTCTCATACCAAGCCTGTGGAGCTTGATAAAGCCCGTATAGAGCCTTGTCGAGTTGTAAACTCTATCCCGATGATATGGATCTTCAAATCCCTCGGGTTGACTGACATACACTGTTTCTCTGATTTCCCCATGAAGGAATGCACTCTTTACATCAAGTTGATAAACTTTGATTTTCATATAAGATGCATAGGCAAGGAAGATGCGGATGGCTTCCATCCTTGCCACTTGTGCAAATACTTCATTGTAGTCGATAACCTTCAACTTGTTGAAAACCCTAAACAACAAGCCGAGCCTTGTTTATGATGATCACACCCTGATCATCTCTCTTGCATTTCAAGACCCATTTGGTGCCAATGACTTTAGCACCTTTAGGTCTATCAACTAGTGTCTATACACCTAACTTCTTAAACTGAAGAAGTTATTCTTGCATGGCACTAACCCAAGCCTCATCATTTAGTGCTTTTCTAACATACTTTGGTTCAAACTGAGACACAAAGCAACGCTATGCACTGTCATGAAGGTATCCTTTTTCCATCACGGAGGCATAATCAGCTGAGTATAGCTGATTTCTAGTCTGAACCCCTGATCTCACATCTCCTATCATATTATCCAATGGATGATAGACGTTCAGACGTGATCCAGGAGTTGTTGGAACAACCACCTCAGAGTCAAGATTATGAACATTTGGTTCTGGGTCTGAGGCAGTCGGAGTCTGAGGTTCTGATGGTTCTAAAGTATCACTAGCCGATGCATGTGAACTTGTGGTAGTCGGAACCTGTACATCCTGGCTGATCTGATCTTTTTCTTCATTTTCTTCATTAGAGGAAGAATCACTCACATCAACTGCTCCCCTTAAGTTGGTAGTATCATGACTTGTTGAATCTTGAGATGGTGTGTTCAGGACATCGTACATCATCTTGTTTGCCAACTCGTCTTCTGAAGAGGAAAGAGGTATGTTGAAGGTCTTGAAGAATCCATCATAGTCGAAGAAGTAGGTAGGCCCTTTTCCAGCAGGCGATATGATAATCTCTGAACATCAACATTACACCACACCTCTACTTGGCCTGTTGAGTTGTTGTAAACCCTCTTGTTCGGTATGTTGTATCCTAGAAAGATACCTTCATCAATCTTCTCACTGAATTTTCCCTCTTGAGTCTTCTTCAGCAGGGTGCACGGAGCGCCAAACGGCTCAAGATATTCCAAGTTAGGTTTACGTCGCTGTAATTACTCGTAGCATGTTTTTGCATGATGTTTTACTACCAAAACTCGATTAAGGGTATAACATGCATTTGCCACTGCTTCATTCCAAAATTGGATAGGCAGTTTCGAGTCTGGCAGCATAGTCCGTGCCATCTCTATCAAGCTGCGGTTCTTCCGTTCAGCAACGCCGTTCATCTGAGGGGTATAAGCCAAGGTAAATTGATGTACAATTCCCTTTTCCTTGCAATAGGCCTCCATCCTCTGATTCTTAAACTCGGTTTCGTTGTCTGAGCGCACCCGTCGTACCTTCAGCTTGTATAGGGATTCCAGTGTAGTTACCAATTCCTTGAAGGATTCAAATGTTTCTGATTTGGATTTCAGAAACATTACCCAAGAGAACCTTGAATAGTCATCGGTAACTACATAGCAATACAAGTCGCCAACGATGCTTCTTGTACTGACTGGACCAAACTGATCCTTGTGAAGAAGCTCAAGACAAAGTTCTATTGAATGAACTTTCTTTTCCTTATGAGATTTCTTCGCTGTTTGCCCTTTTTGCATGCAACACAGAAATCCGGGAGTTGAAAGTTTTTGACATTTACTCCTCTCACAAGATCCTTCTGGATCAAGTGATTCATTTTTCTAGGATTTATGTGTCCCATTCTCCTATTCCAGGAGATGGAGTCCTTCTCAGTAGCTTTGGACAAGAAGCATTGGACTTCACGATCTGCTGTGGAGGCCTTTGAGAGATCCAAGACATAAAGATCATTATATCTTGAAGCTGACATTAGGATCTGGCCCTCCGGGATCATGTAGTCCTTCTTTAGAACGTAACACTTCTGGTTGTCAAAAACTACCTTGATCCTTTATCACAGATTTGAGAGACTGAAAGCAAGTTATTTTGTATTGTTAGACATAGTTTACCTTATCAAACTTAACCTTCTCATTTCCCACTTCTCCTTGGCTATGATGTACCCACCTTTGTTTCCAACAAATGAAACATGCCCTCCTTTAATTTGTCTGACATTTTGATAGGACCTGGTATTTGACCGAAATACCTAGAGATTAAGGTGTAAACCAGATCAATAGTGCGGAATCCTATTTGATTGGCGATCCAATCAGTGAGAACACACGAAGAATCAATCAAGAATTGAAACTAACGTTAGAAATCGATTGGGAATCGATCTAATGTGTTCTATGAACTTGGAGAACGAATTGAGAGGTTTCTGGACGGCTAGGGTACGTCTGGAATCGTAATTGATTGAGAGTCCTTCTTTTTCACGAATTGAGTTGTATTTATAGGTTGGTATTATTCAATCGTGTGACTGAACCATTAGTCTGGTTCAGTCGTGCGATTGAACCATGCGGTTGATTCATTTGTACGACTGAGTGTTCAGTCGTGCGACTGAGCCAATCTTATGTTACAATCGTACGACTGATCCAGTCTCCTGGTTCAGTCGTGCGAATGAGTCAATCGTGTGAAGTTATTCATGCGTATGGTTCATTCGCATGAGCCATTCGCATGAGAACTTCATTAAGTTAAGTTTGAATTTTTTAATTAATATAACATAATGTGCAACCATTCAAACAATCATAAACCCAATCAATTCAATCACGACTCATTAATGAAATATTAAACATCACATATAACAAACAATTTATGTCATTCATTAATCATACAAATTATATCATACTCAGACAGACAAGATTCATTACATTTCAAATCATGATCTAGGGACATACATGCATCAACAAACTCCCCCTTGGACCTAGATCTATCTAATCTCTTGTCTTCTGCATAACCTCCTTATACTTCTTGTACTTCTCCTCCTTAGTGACTCCTGCGTGAATCTCAAACGCAAAACAAAGTCGTATAACATTTTGGAACTGAAGGGCTTGTACAATGTCTTGTGTGTCATAGAACAGTGGCCACTTGTATAAGTATAGACATCATTAGCAGACAAGTTGGTTAGCCACATCGGGTCGAATACCGTGATAGTATCCATTTGGCCCTCTTTATTCAGAACTATGACAGCTTCAGCAGTTCTCCAATCATAGTACCACCATTTGAAGTGTGGAGTGAGGTCCTGTGGCATTTCCCTGAGAGGGATTCTCAACATAGTGCGCGGAGGACTCCACTTCAACACAATCTTGGGCTTGCCAGTACTGGCATCAACCTCAGACCTTCTTATATACCTCGTAGGCTGTTGTGGTCTGAAGTTGACCCATCTGGTGTGGTACTCCTTCTTCAGGGCAGCCTCGAACCAGCCTGACATTTTTCGTAGGTCAGCATACAACAGCTTTAGCTTAGCCAGCTGGTTGAGCTCAAAACCAGGTAGAGTCTTCAGATCATGTGGTCTAGTAGGTTGGGTAGCTTTTATCTGAAGTACTCTATGCCCTGTTCCCTCTTAACTGCATACGCGTTAAGGTCATCAAAATAAGCCCATGCAATAATCCTGCCTGACACCTTATAGTGTTTATTGACTCTGTAGAGCTTGGTGTAGGCATCTTTCTTTGGTGCAGCACGCTGGGCTCTAACTTCTTCAAAACAGGCAGCCCACTCAGCCTTTCGAATGTCTACGTCATCATTTGAGGCTTGGGCTGTTCCTTCGGTCTTTCCTGTTTCCTGCTCCATCTTGTCTAGTACCTCAAACATATCACTGACTAGGGACTCACCCAGATTGGGGACCACATTACCTCGTTGTCAGCGTACTGAGGGTACTCTTCTACAGTAATATCTTCAACCTCAACTTCATCAACGTCATTTAGTTCTTCATCACTGGTTGAATCAACTGTTGGAGCATCCTTGACAATTTCATCAGGATTGAGTCTGCACATCTTTGTTAGTTGCTCGTTAGATAGGTCATGAATTATTTCCCCTTCTTCAAGGGTATCACTCACAGACCTTCTTACAATCCCTTGCAGATCAAGAGTCATGGTTAGTTGAGTCTTGACCTGTTGAAGGGGAGCAATGTCAAACTCATCCCTTTGAAAGTTTGGATCTGTTTGATTTAAACATTCAACACATAAACCATTAGTAAGTAATCAAACAGAATTATATCAACTTAATATACAAACATTCAACACACTTGTTTTTCATTCCTTGATTCAAACACAAAATAAATAAATACATAAGACATCTAATCTGTACTTTTGTCTTGAATCCTGGGCTCGTCGCTCGGAGGAGCAGAAGTGGTAGATGGCTGATCCTGTCGATTCTTCGATCTTCGCTCCTGACCAGAAGCAGAGGCCGATGCAGCCGCATCCCCTCCTTCTGCTTCGTCATCATCATCTCTACCTTCTGTCCTTTCTTCCTCTGTCTCTTCTTCATCCTCATCATCTTCCTCATCGTCATCATCATCTTCATCATGACCATCTCCATCATCCCCATCACCCTCCTTTATCTTCAAAGGCTCGTCCTTTGACCCCTTTAATCTCAGCATAATCGTCTTGTTGGTCGTCTCTAACTCCTCTATACGTTTGGCTGATTGGGCCTGCTGGTCCTGGAGTTGGGACATCTCGACTCTCCTAGCATCGATTAGCTGGGTCTGCTGATCTATCACCCGAGCCTGCTCTGCCATCTGCTGAGACTGGGCAGCAGTCAGATCGGTCAACTGGCGAATCTGCGCCGCTTTCTCTTCATCTGCAGCTAGCAGGCGCATCACCATACGGTTAAGCGCCGACAGCTGCTCCTCTACCCCGATGTGAGGTAGAGTAGATCTATATACATGTGATGGCTGGGTTGAAGGTCCGGCATGATGTGAGGTGGTGGTGGTAGTAGCAGTGGTGAATATGGGTCGGTAAGCAGGTGCTGGTGATGTAGGTGTGAATGGTATGGTGGTGGATGGGAAGGATACAGTGGTGGTAGGTAAGGTGGTGGCTGTGGTAGCAGTAGTGGATGTGGTGGCTGTGGTGATGGGTGGTATGTCAGTGGAGGTGGTAGTGGTGGCTGTGGTGATGGGTGGTATGTCAGTGGAGGTGGTAGTGGTGGCTGTGGTGATGGGTGGTATGTCAGTGGAGGTAGTAGTGGTGGCTGTGGTGATGGGTGTATGTCAGTGGAGGTGGTAGTGGTGGCTGTGGTGGTGGAAGTAGTGGCAGCAGTGGTAACGAAGGTCAGGCGACGCTTCTTCTTCTTCAGTCCGTGGGGTTGAGCCATCCTCTTCCTCCTAGTCCCGTGGAAGTGGATGCTCCCCCTGCAGCTCTGCCCACTGAACCCGGAGCATAGCTCGGGTCAGTCTCTCTCTTAGTGGAGTCCCGAGGGTGTTCACCAACCACCCTAAGCCCGTGTTCTGTGGGAACTACTTTGCTTCCCCAGTCCTAGTGAGGGGCTCCTCATCCGACTCCTCCTCTTCCTGATCACTAACAATGAACCCCTGATGGAAACCGGCTGTCTCAGCAACCTCTCCGGCAGTGTCAGACCCCGGGGGAATAACATCTGACTCAGTGCCTCTTTGTGTAGCAGGCATATCATCCCCGGCGTTGCCGCTGTCATCATCATCAGAATCCATATCTGGTAGGAGCAACCTCTCATCATCGGAGTCGCTATCATCATGACGCCATTTGCGTCTGCCAGGCGCCACATACCTCTCGTTGGCCAGGTGGCCAATCAGTCTCTTCACTTGGGGCTTTACCTGCTTTCCCCTGTAAACTCTCATCCTGCCCAGAGTAGTATCATCCATAATCTCTAAGGCCACTGCGTTATGACTCTCTTTGGGCAACTATGGCAGCTTCTCATTGAAGACGAGCTGTAAGAATCTGGGGTACATACAAAACCCCTCTTTACCCTTGACCTCCAAGTTCTCCACTAAGTAGGAGAATATCATGCTGGAAAAACTGAAGGGGTGGTTCAGAACCAGTGCCACATAGGCATTTTGAATCTGGTCTGAGAGGTCGTCAAACCCACCCCTCCTCGATGCAACACACTTGAGGATCACGTGTGCTAAGTACTTGTACTGGGGGCTCAGGTTGCTCTTGTTGAGCACACCTGAGTTGATATCCCCAGCGTACTTTATCCTCAGGAAGCATCCTCTCACTGTCAACGGATGTAGTCTAGTAGGATGATCAGTGTCGTCCCCAAACTCTAGGACCCTCTGAATGTCGGCAGCAGAGATCTCAATATCATGGCCCAATATAGAGCTCCTAATACAGTACGGCTCACGAGAGCGGTCCACCGAGGCATTCTCCTAGAATGCCTGATGGAGTGATCTATATGGAGTGCAGGCGTGGAGATAGCCTTATGAATCCGGGACCGTCTCAGAAAGGCTATAATGTCAGTAAAATCAGCCCCGTTCCTGGTGGTGTGATCCAAATGAGCACAGATGTTGTGCTTTGGATTTATGGACCACCTTTCTGCCATTTATCTGAAACACACAAGACATAGAACCATTAGTACATAAGACATGAAAAATTCTGTTCTAAGTGTAAAGTTGAAAGTCATTCTGATTAATTCGTGCGAATGAATCATGCGACTGAAGTCAGTCGTCTGTTCTTTCATGCGACTGGACTCATTCTGGTCAATGTGACAAGCGATTGGGTTTGGTCTGCTGACTGAGTCTATGAATGGTTCAGTCGCCGACTGAGATCAATCGTATGGTTCATTCGGCCGAATGACCCAGTCGCCAGATTCAATCGCGCGATTGAAGTTCATCCGGACGACCAATCGCCTGTCTCAGTTGTTCAGTCGCCTGTGGTTCGAGTCTTGATCAATACAAATGATTTAACATGGATTACCGTTCAATATACTCGCATTCTTGTTACTAATAACCTATTAACCTTAATTTTAACATTTTGCATAGTTGAAGTAGGTTATTAGGTCGCGTTCTGTCTGTTTCTTGTTTTCATTCGAATTTCACCACATTATGGTTCAATCCTTCTGATTTCAATGAAACAAGACTTCAATCTACCTGTATAATGAATGGCGAACGTTAGTTAATAAAAAACAATGATAAACTAGTGCTAATAAAATTTTGGCAGAGTAACGGTAGGGAGTGCGATTTAAGGGCGATTTGGGAGTGATGAGTGAAATGCGATCGACAGAGCCCTGTAAATACTGAAGCTGGGCTCAGTCGGCCAACTGGCCTCAGTCGGCCGACTGGCCTCAGTCTCCCAGTTCATTCGGGCGACTCAGGCTCAATCGTACGATTAGCCCAACCAGTCGCATGCACTTGACCGACTGAGATTCAGTCGGTCGACTAGCTTAGTCGTGCCTTTCATTCGCATGTTCAGTTGACCGAATGAGTTTCAATCGATCGACTGACTCATTCACCCTCTTCCAATCGGTCGAATGGGCTATTCTGATGAGCCATTCGTGTTAGTGGAAGCCATTCGCATGGTTGGTCCATTCTCATGGTCCAATCGTGCGAATGGGTCACACTTAGTTAATTTTCTGCCATTTATACCAATTTACATTTAAGCCCTTTTAAATTAATTGAAATTAACGTTATGAGCCTTTGATCATCTCAGACATGATCATTTTATTTTGAAAACATTTTGATCACCTCAGACGTGATCCTTTTAAACACTTTAGTCACCTCAGACGTGACCCTTTTAAACACTTTAGTCACCTTAGACGTGACCCTTTTAAAAACACTTTGTCACCTCAAACGTGACTATTTTAAACTTTCAAAACACATATGGTCATCTCAGACATGACCCTTTTAGTGATTTGATTCCTTCTGATTTTCCTGATGTAGCCCGACACACGCCTAAAATTAAAATTAAAAACAACTAACTAATTTAAAACCTTAAACTAATTTCATAAACAAACTTATTTATGGCTTTTTGTGAGAGATAAATCCAAGATTGATATCTACGGGATTTGGTTCGGGAGTAGACAACTTCAACTTAGATTGATCATATCTGGACCAATTCAATTTTGGAATCATACAGGTAAGTCAAATCATTTGGGACTTGTTATTAAAACTTTTTGATGTTTAAATTCTCGGTGTTCATCCAGAGTCGTTAGCAACTTAAGGAAATCATACTGAGACTCTTAGATTTTCACATTGATTTGAACTCTTGAGTATGTAGCCACTAAGATTTTCAGTATGTTTGTCCACTTAAATCCATACACAGACTTTTGACACAGACTGTGACTGATTTAGGTTTAATTATTTCAACTAACATTTGTGGATCCCACACTTATATGGTAATCAACATTCCTCAGAAGCTTTTGAGCAGTCTACGGGTATTATTACAAGAAGAGACTATTCTTAGAGCTTTCAAAGAGAAGCCTGTCCTCAGGTCAGTGCCATCGCACAGCAGAGAGGCGGCAAAGAACAATGAATTCTAGAATATCTAGGTTATGCTTATCCTCAGGTCATTGCCATCGCACAACAGAGAGGCACACAACCTATCTCCTTGTTAGAGCAGCTTATTTTATTTTACACAATATGCACCAACAACATAAGTCATTAGCTTTATTGCATTTGTCTTTCATTTTTTTTCTTGCTTTGCTATTGCCTTAGAAGTGGCCACCTTTTGTTTAGAGTCGGATTCACTTGATTTACTTATGGAATCTGGATCGTTAACAAGAGGAGTAGACATCACATGATCCTTGATGGGGTTATTATTAATTGGTTTACTTTTGGTGTTCATCAAGGTCTCAGGTGATGGTGGAACCACTTTGTATCCCAGTCCCTCCCCATTATTTCTCTCTCTCACTAAGTGTTGGACAATGTGTGATGAGCTTGTCCAACTATGCAGTTTTTGTTTTAATGAGTTGACTTCTACTTCTAAAACTGCTTTTTGCTTCTTAGTGTCCTCTAGAGAGTTCCAATAGTACCTAATGTCATTTGCTTGGTTAAAAGCAACTACCTCAGTTTCCCTAAGTTGTTTATTCAATAGGTCTATCTTTTCCTTGTAACTGTGCTCGTTTTGTTTTAACACTCTATTTGCCTCTGTGCATAGTTCCAGATCATTTACTAAGCTATCATTATGATCTAATAGCCTAGCAAATTTTGAATCTTTACCTTCTCTGAATTTATTACATTCTAAGCAAGCATGATTATTAAACAGTTGGTCAGTAGTACTTACCTGAGATGTTGAAGAGGAATTAGCCATGAGTGCAGACTCGGTTGTCTCTGGTTCTAGTGATTCAGATGATGCAGATTTTTCTTCTTCAGGTAGGTGGTTGACCACATTTGCAGTGTCTTCAGAATTTGACATCGCGAGCTCTACTGCTATATCTCCCTCACTCGTAGAATCGTCATCAATATTTTCCACACTAGCTATGTTGGACTCTCCTGGTGACACGAACTGAAAGCTCCAGTCCTGTCGTTCATCCTCGTTAGCAGTTAAGGATTTTGGGTCCTTACTGGATGAGTTAGAGCTACTAGATGTGGCCTTGTCCTGACGATTAAATGACGAGAATGGATTGCCATTACCTGTAATTTTTGGTTTTACACACTCCCTCTTGAAGTGTCCCTTCTCACCGCAGTTGAAACATGTAACCTTTGACTTATCGAACCGAAAGGTTGTGTCTTTTGTTGCAACCAAGTTCTGTCCGTTCTTTTTGACAAACTTTTTAGCTCGTCAGACAACACATGCCAGGGCCCACATTATGTCCATACGTTCCAACTCCATCTCATCCACCTGCTCATAATCTTCATCTGCCAGGTGGCAGTTTCCTATCTTTCCAGTAACTAATCCATCGTAGAATTGAACCACACAGCTAAGAGGTCCATATGTTCTCTAGCCACTTCCACAGTCACAATCCCGAAGTTGTCGGTTTTGAGCTTTGCTGCATTAGCTTCAGATATCATATATTGGGTGCTAGACGACCCTAACGTTTCGGATCCTGAAGTTGAGGGTTGCGTTGGAACTGCTGTGCTTGAGATGAAGGCGGTTTGCAGGGGCACTCCAGATGTCTTGACCGAAGGAGTAGCATTGTAGAGTGCAAGATTCTGATCGTAGTTGGCCTTTTGGGCTTGATACTTCATCCTAAGCTCATCTTCTCTCAATTTTAGAATGAAGTCATTTATATCTAACTTCGAGAGCATTTCATTCTGTCTGAGATTAGAGACAAACGAAGCCTATTTTTCTGGTAATCCATCAACAAAGTTGGATACCTTATCCTCCATTGATGTAACCACTCCATGAGTGTGCATCTCACTCATCAGGTGGTAGAATCTATCGATCACATCATCAAGACTTTCTTTACCATAGAGGAGAAGTTGTCAAACTCCTTCTTCAAGGCTTTTGCCTTGATGGCCTTCAGAGAGGCATTTCTGTTATACCTCTTTTCCAACGCATCCCAAAGTTTCTTTGCTTGAGTATACTTCAAATACTGATGGAAAATATCCTTCAAAATAGACTGAGTAAGCAAAGCATAGACTTTCTTTTCAGCATTGTGTTTTACCTTCTGAGCATCCAACATGCCACTTAGAGTAAGTTTGACTCCGTCAGCTCCTACTGGCATGCTATAACCCGACTCGATGGCCTCCCACCAATTTGTATCTACTCCATTTAAGTAGATTTCGAAACATTGCTTCCATTGTGGGTAGTCGTCTAACGTAATAAGTTTTGGGGGTTTATTGTGAATCCCCACTTCGTTCTCCAACAGCAGTAGATTCTGAATACGTGTGTCTCTACTAGCTGTGTATGCTGAAAGCTAGTCCTCCATTAGGTTTAACTTTACTGTTTAACAAACTGCTAATGTATGCGAATGGAGGTATGCGATTGAACTTATTCGTGCAATTTAACAATGCGGATGGTTCAATTGTGTGACTGAACAAATGCGGATGAGTCAGTCGCCCGAATGAACAAATGTGATTGAACAGTCCGAATGAAGTTCTCAGTCGTACGATTGAAGGTACGAATGAGTCCAATCGTGCGGTTGGAGAGTGCGAATGAACTTAGTCATGCGATTGGTCTAATCGTGCGACTGAACCTGCTGAAGTTTGATAATTCGTAGATTTAACTTGATCTGTCAGTAAAAACTCGAATTTTATCAAACCCTAATAGCCGTATGCCGGAAAAACTCAACTTTTAGATCAGGAAACGTCTAAGACTCCGTTAGACACAAAAAGATTGCGTTTTTGATGCAAAAACACAATTTTTGTGTCAAAACTATTGAATCAACACGTAATCAAGAGACAAAGCTCTGATACCACTTGTTAGGATCTGGTATTTGAATGAAACACCAACTGATTGACGTGTTAAACCAAACCAAATAGTGTGGAATCCTATTTAATTGGTGATGCAATCAGTTAGAACGCACGTAGAAACAATAACGTATTGAATCTAACGTTAAGAATCGATTAGGAATCGATCTACAGCGTTCTATGAACTTGGAGTATGAACTTAGAGGCTTCTGGACGGCTAGGGTAGGTCTGGAGTCGAAGTGGATTGAATGCTTACGTTTTTCCACGAATTAGGTGGTATTTATAGGTTAGGGTTTCTTAATCGTGCAACTGGACCATTTGCATGGTTCAGTCGTGCGATTGAGTTATATGGTTGATCCATTCACACGACCGAGTGTTCAGTCGTGCGACTGAGTTAGTCGCATGAAGTGTTCAGGCGTATGGACTATTTAGGCGCATGGACACTCAGTCGCATGGCCATTCGGACGCATGACCACTGTTGGGGCGCATGGTCCAGTCAGACGCATGAGACTTCACTTCACCAGGTTTGAATGTATTCATTATTATAACATTATTCATATCAATTCAAACAACTACAAACCTATATAATCAAGTCAATGTGCGTTAAACAACTCATTAATGAAATATTAAACACTATAAACACAACCAAACATTTGTATTTCATTAAGTACCCAACTATTACATTTACATAAGTGTAAGACAATACAAAGATATTACATTAAGATCAGAAACTAGGGACACGTGTATCAACACAAAGATTAGAGGTAACACGTGCTGCAATGTGCTCCATGTTAGTAGGGGTGTCAATGTGTCATGTTTATGAGTTTTTTTATCGGCCAATCAAAGGCAAATTTTTTACCAATATATAAAACCATTAGCAAGATTCTAGGCCGCAATACAACACAACTTCACATTTAGAAGTTAAAATTACACCATAAATGCCTATCTACATCCTTAAGTTTTGCTCTATGTTTGACCCACGAAAATGAGTTGACCTTGATCTCTTCCACTGTCTCTGACATGTTAGGCGTTCTCCCGTTGAATATAAGCCCATTCCTTGCCAACCAGATGAACCAAATCGAAACGATTACAATACAGTATACAATCATCTTTTTCTTCTGTGAACTCGTGACATCCAGAGCCCATGTGAGGGCTTCACGAACCGAATTAAATTCTGCCTTGGCAGGTTGAACCAGGCCAAAACAGCCGTCCATATACTCGAAGCAAAAGAACATGAGACAAGCATGTGATCCACGGATTCCGTATGTCCGAAGCATATACCACATTCCATCGAGTCATGTTCACCCCACGACCTGTCGAACACTTCTTTTACCGGAATACTATTTAATTTTGCTATCCAAATAAACTGTTGACCTTAATCGGAACCCATAACACCGTACCATTGGACTTATATCCGTATACGTACGATTAGATTCTAATATCTTCCTCAAAGATCTTGTCGAGAACTCACCTCATGGGTCCATTTTCCATATCCGTTGATCAAGACCATGATGGTAAATCACTTGTTTAATCTTGCCTTCAAGTCGTATTAATTCACAACTCTCCAACTTATTTAAACTTCTCTTTTTCCATTCCCATTTACAAGCTACAGTATTGTTGCTTATCTCCAATCTTTTCCCAACAACACACCTCTTATCCTTTTCAAGCATATACAAAGTAAGGCAAACCTTCCGTAAAGCTCCTTCCCCAACCCAGTTGTCTAGCCAGAACTTCACCTTGTTCCCATATCCTACTTTTTCATGGATACACATAACGCTTCCATCACCATAATGAACATGAATGGTGATAAGGATCCCTTTGTCTTACTCCCTTGACGCTTGGAACTCTTTCGTAGGAGACCCGTTAAGCATAATCGAGGATCTAGTTGAGGCAAAGCCATTATTAACCCACTTTCTCTATAATTCTAGGAAGCCCATTTGAATTTGGATTGAATTAGGAACCTCCAATTCACCATATCATAAGCTTTCTAAAAATCAACCTTAAACATCATAGCTTTATTTCCTTCCATCTTCAACCAAGATACAATATCACTTACAATTAACCGTCCGAGTAGAATATTCCTTCCGGCAATAATCGCAGACTAAGTGTCACTAATAACAAAGTGGATCACGTTCTTCAGCCTTTTCACCATGATATTAGATATTACCTTATTTATACATCCGCCATGATTCTTCAGCCTGTTTTTTGGTAATGTTTACGAGTTAATTGATAGATCCGAACACTCACATATTGTTATGTGTCAAAAATATCAAACCCAACCCCAACTAGGGCTGTATGAAAAGTTCATGGCTCGAAGCTCGCTAAAAAAACTCGAAAAAAGATCGGCTCGAAAAAAGCTTGAATCTAAACGAGTCGGCTCAGCTCGGCTCGAATTCTAAACGAGCCGAACTCGAGCTAGGGTTAGTTCGGTTCAAGCTTGGCTCGTGGCTCGGTTCGTTGGCTCGGCTCGTGACTCGGTATATTATATATATATATATAGTATAATTATTATTATTATTACTACTACTATTATTATGATTATTATTTTTATATTAGTTAGGATTTTAAAAATATTTTCTTAAAAATAAAATTGAATTCTTTTATAAACATTAAGTATTTTTTAAAAAATACATATAACTTGATGGTAAATTGTTTATATTCAAAATAATGATCTTAGTTAACATAAGCACGGAGTACCTAATAAAATGTAAAAGCTCTAATATATATTTTTTGTGTTTTCATATAAATTAATGTGAATTTTTTTTAAAAAAAAATCAAGCCGGCTCGAACAAGCCACGAGCTGGCTTGAGCTTGTCACGAGCCAAACTCGAGCTGGTGTTTTGAGCTCGTTAAAATTTTCGAGCCGACTTGGCTCGGCTCGTTTACAGCCCTAACCCCAACATGCATATAATCGTTTAACTCACAAATCTAAATGAGTAAATTGGGTTGATGATATCTAATAGATTACTTAAACAAGTCGTAATCGGGTTGGACCTATTAAGTGTATTTTGTTTCATCTCTGTTCTAATAATAAAACATCAACGGCTCGAATTGTGTAACTAAACGGGTTAAACATGTGAAGTAAGACACATACAAAAGCACTTTATTGTTTTTTTTCAATTTTCTAGTGTACCAACTTGAACCTTGATGTAACAACCATAGCCATGAAGTCTTTGATATTTGACTAGTATGAACATGAGTGTTGTCCTAAGACCTGAATTATACAATTACATATATGCAGAAAGTGATTACTATACTAACAACATAATTTATTGTAGACAGGGTCGTGCACTTAAGTTGTGGCTAAACTAATAGCATAATGGTGGGGATGTTGTGGTCGCATTTGAACCACATTGTTGAGGTAACATTGAATTATCAAATATATTAACATTCATTAAGATTCCTTAATTTGGTAATAACTTAAAATTATGACCTTTGATATTAATTTGTTAAGTAAGAATGAGCATATATCACATAATGTAACAATACACTTGGCAAATCATCAAGCTTGTAGACCTATTTCAATACATTAAATCAATGATCAAGCATTGGAAGTCTAAAACCAAACAATATAAAGATCAATGGCAAAATTATATGTTGATTTAGAGAGATTTAAAAATAAAGTTTTAGATCAGATAATTAATTTCATATAATGGATTTTCAGCTAAAGCTAAAATGTCTTCTAACATTCATTTTCAAGTAAAACAATATCTAGAAAATCCAAACTAAGCTCATAATTGGATTTCAATAAAATAGTTAAGGCTTATGGGATTGTGATTTTTGATATGGTTGGTCTTGGGTATGTGTATCTAAAGAAGTAGTCCATAAAATACACAAAAGGTTAGATGGTACCAAATATGAAAAATATATTTGTTTTTTAAAAAATTCAAATAGTAAACTATATATTTTTTATAATTAATATGCTTTCCAATTCATAAAAGAATTTTTAGTTTTTCTAAAGACTTAAAACACATATATTATATATATATGAAAAGATTAAAAAGTATGAATATGACTAAATGGCGACTATTTGGTGGTCATTATAACGACCTCCCACAAGAACCGCCATTTAGGCAATTCATCTCTTTGGTTTTTTCTTTTGTGTTTTAGCTATAAATAAAAGTCTTTGACAACCTTTTACATCACACTGTTTGCAATAAACATTGTCTTGTATCATTTAAATATATCTCTCTATTTTCATCATATACAATCATCATTTAAAGAGATAAGATCATGATTGAAGATCAAAGAACAAAACGAAGAAGTTATGCTTCAACTTTTCTCATCTATATTGTATTGTGTGGTGGTTTGTTACATTTAACATTTTAGATTTTTAATATGCTTACTGCAAATGCTAGTGATTTGAGAAAAATATCATCTATCACACCCCGATCCACAACCACGTGTTGTTGTATCACACTCACAACGTAACATAGTGGAAATCATACATACAAGACCACAAAACTTGACTGAATTAAAACTTACCAATGCTTACAAAAATCCATGTGTTCTAATGCAATTAAATTTACAAAATACAATAACGTCAGTCTTAATCCAGCCAATATCTTCTACTTGAAACACAACCGCTAAATCTCTTTGATCTAGCTAGTGCCTCGCAACACCTCCGACTCCTGCATCACGAGCTAAAACACATCAACAAAAATGTTGCCGGTAAGGCAAAACAAAAGGCTCTAAAACATTAGACCATGTGTGTGCGTAAGCAAACTGTTTATCAAATCAAATCTCACTGTTGATACATATATGTACCTAGATCCTGATCTAAATGTAATATGTCTTACACTTATCTAACTATTGGGTACTTAATGAAATACAAATGTTTGGTTGTGTTTATAATGTTTAATATTTCATTAATGAGTTGTTTAACGCATATTGACTTAATTATATAGGTTTGTGATTGTTTGAAGTGTTATACATAATGTTAGAATATTGAATACACTCAAACTTTGTGAAGAGAAGTTCTCATGCATCCGAATGGCCATGCGACTGAACAACTTCATGCGTCTGACTCAGTCGCACGACTAAACACTCAGTAGTGCGAATGGATCCACCGCATGGCCCAATCGCACGAATGAACCATGCTAATGTTCAGTCGCCCGAATGAGCAATCCTAACCTATAAATACCACCTAATTCATGGAAAAACGTAAGGATTGAATCCACTTCGACTCCAGACGTACCCTAGCTGTCCAGAAGCCTCCGAGTTCGTACTCCAAGTTCATAGAACCCTATAGATCGATTCTCAATCGATTCTTGACGTTAGTTTCAATACATTATTGTTTCTACGTGCGTTCTCACTGATTGGATCGCCAATCAAATAGGATTCCGCACTATTTGGTTTGGTTTAACACGTTAATCGGTTGGTGTTTGGTCAAATACCAGATCCTAACAATTGGTATCAGAGCCGGTTCCTGCTCGAATGATCTAACAATCATTCTAGCAACCCGAGCTCTTGATTTCTGGATCAAAGTTCAGATCTTGACGTTAAACCCACGTTGTGTTCTTCGCGTTTTGCTCAGATCTTGTTATGTGTGTTGCTTCTATGTTTAAATCGAATTCGAAACCACATTCCTATCACCCTTTCGAATCTGATGATGCCTACTTTGTTTCGGTTCATGTTAAATTCGTCGGATTAGGGTTTTGGGCAGCCTTGGCGGCTACAGATCTGAAAATTTAAGTGCAGACCCGTTCATGCGACTGGGCCATGCAAAAGGACCATTCGTACGTCTGGGCAATGCGAATGGACCATTCATGCGACTGGACCAGTCGTATGTTCAGTCGTGCGACTGGACCAGTCGTATGTTCAATCGCACGAATGAGACATCCGCATTGACTCATCCGCATTTGTTCCAGACAAAAAAAAAGAGTCTGGAATAGCTTCTTGCACAGATTTGAAGATGAGCAAAGCATATTCTCCCTGAGGTTCTTTTGTCAAATAAGTTTGATGTGTACCCCATTATTGTCGAACTTCCAGAATAGGTGAATGTATTTGGAACACGAAAGAGAGAAGAGAAAATGTCAGCGGTCAATGCTGATTTTGTGGGGTAGTTAGGAGCATCTGACTACTTATGGGCCAATCAAGTTATATTTATCCACACAGAAAGGATCCTGCTTCTTAGGGGGAATCCATGTATAGAGAAAGTGAAGACGCAATCAGAAAGTGATGATGTGAATCGGTTTCCGATGATGAATCTTCGTGCATGCTGATTTGGTTGATATTGTCAGCTGTGGATTGGAACCTTCAACCTTTTGCCCAATACACCATGTGAAGACGCAAGGAGAGAAAAATGTATATATATTGGGATATGCTGAATGTGAGGGGGAATTTCTGCAGGTAGTGATGTTAATCAGGTTAGCATGTGTGAAGATTGAAGCAATGGAAAACTGTTCGTATCATTATCTGGAAAAATCAGTCATATGGGAATCTTGCTGCTATGATGGTGTTCTGCAAAGTAAACGAAAGCTGTTGTGCCTAAATTCATTTTCAGGGATGTGGTAGTAACCTAACGGATCGGCAATGTTGGCTAGTATGGTTTTTCGTTTGATTCTATTAGCAACCAGAGCAAAGATTGACTGAAGATTGTAAGAGGTGTTATCTACTATTTGCAAGCAACGTCCAAGGGGGAATTTGTTGGAGCATATATAGTGTGTCCATCGCTTGTCGAATAGTCTAGGCTTAATGATATATACCTGATATGTTGTAAACACATGAAACTTGGTCATTCGCAGGAGCATATGCGAATAAGACTCAGTCGTATGACTGGGCCATGCTAATGGACCAGTCGTGCGACTGAGAGATGCGATTGGGACATTCATAAGACTGAACCATAAGTATGGTCCAGTCGTACGATTGAACCATACGCATGGTCCAGTCATACGATTGAACCATACGCATGGTCCAATCGTACGATTGAACCATATGGGCCGAGGCCTATATATACCAGTTTCAATGTGTAAAGAGATTAAGGATTTCTAGAGGATTTTGAGATGAAGTCTGCCAAGAGCCTAGGGCTGCCGGATGAGAGGGGATATCATGCTCGATCTTCCCCTTTCCAAGAGTCTTGATTCTTATGTTGTAACGAGCTTGTAATCGTTAGGTTTTATTAATGAAACCATTCAATTATAGTTCGTATTATTGTTTGACTTTTGGTTTGATGTTGTTTATCCTTCCGTCAAGAACATGCACAACTGTTTATCGATCCGGAAGAAACCGACTTCACAATTGGTATCAGAGCAACATGCTCTTGATTACGTGTTGATTCAATTGTTTTGATACAAAATTGTGTTTTTGCATAAAAAACACAATCTTTTTGTGTCTAACGAAGTCTTGGATGGTTGCTAATCGAAAAGTGTAGTTTTTCCGGCATACGGCTATTAGGGTTTGATAAAATTCGAGTTTTTACGGCCAAAACAAGTTTAACCTATGAATTATCAAACTTCAGCAAGTTCAGTCGCACGATTGGCTCAATCGCATGACTGAGTTCATTCGCATTCTCCAACCGCATGATTGGACTCATTCGTACCTTCATTCGTACGACTGAGAACTTCACTCGGTCTGTTCAACCGCATTAGTTCATTCGGACGACTGACTCATCCGCATCTGTTCAGTCGCACGATTGAACCATCCGCATTTGTTCAATCGCCCGAATAAGCCCAATCGCATACCTTCATTCGCATACATCAGCAGTGTTTTAAACCGTAAAGTTAAGTGAAATGGAGGATCAGTTTTCGGCATACACAGCTAGTAGAGATACTCATATTCAGAATCTACTATTGTTGGAGAACGAAGTGGGAATACACAATAAACCCCCGAAGCTTATCACGTTAGACGACTATCCACAATGGAAACAACGTTTCGAAATCTACTTGAATGGAGTAGATACAAATTTGTGGGAGGCAATAGAGTCGGGGTACAGCATGCCAGTTGGAGCTGACGGAGTAAAACTTACTTTAAGTGGCATGTCGGATGCACAAAAGGTAAAACACAACGCTGAGAAGAAAGTCTACGCCTTGCTTACTCAGTCTATTCCGAAGGATATTTTCCATCAGTATTTGGAGTATACTCAAGCCAAGAAACTTTGGGATGCGTTGGAGAAGAGGTATGACGGGAATGCCTCTCTGAAGGCTATCAAGGCAAAAGCATTGAAGAAGGAGTTTGACAACTTCTCTTCAATGGGAAAAGAAGGCCTTGATGATGTGATCGATAGATTCTACCACTTGATGAATGAGATGCACACTCATGGAGTGGTTACTTTGATGGAAGATAAGGTATCCAACCTGGCTCACGTCTAAACATCTATCATCCATTGGATAATATTATAGGAGATGTGAGATCAGGGTACAGACTAGAAATCAGTTGTATTCAGCTGATTATGCCTCTGTGATGGAAAAGGATATCTTCACGACGGTGCCTACCGCTGCTTTGTGTCTTAGTTTGAGCCAAAGTATGTTAGTGAAGCACTAAATGATGAGGCTTGGGTTAGTGCCATGCAGGAAGAACTTCTTTAGTTTTAGAAGTTAGGTGTATGGACACTAGTGGATAGACCTAAAGGTGCTAAAGTCATTGGTACCAAATGGGTTTTGAAATGTAAGAAAGATGATCAGGGTGTGATCATCAGAAAAAAGGCTCGGCTTGTTGTTTAGGGTTTTAGACAAGTTGAAGGTATCGACTACAATGAAGTATTTGCACCTGTGGCAAGGATGGAAGCCATTCGCATCTTCCTTGCCTATGCATCTTATATGAAAATCAAAGTTTATCAACTTGATGTGAAGAGTGCATTCCTTCATGGGGAAATCAGAGAAATAGTGTATGTCAGTCAACCCGAGGGATTTGAAGATCCATATCATCCGGATAGAGTTTACAAACTCGACAAGGCTCTATACGGGCTTCATCAAGCTCCACGGGCTTGGTATGAGAAACTCTCTACTCATCTTGTGAAACACGGATTTCGCAGGGGAGTCATTGACTGCACACTGTTTATCAAAGAAAAAGATGGAGACTTACTGCTAGTACAGATCTATGTAGATGACATAATCTTTGGTTCAAAGAATGAAGAATTATGCAAAGAATTTAAAGCAATAATGAAGGCTGAGTTTGAGATGAGTGCCATGGGGGAGATGAAGTTCTTTCTCGGGTTACAAGTAGATCAGACACCAAATGGAATCTTCTTACAACAGACCAAGTATGTATCTCAGTCGGTTTGACATGGAAAATGCTTCTATAGCTGGCACTCCATTGGCTTCAAACCATGATGTAGCACCCGACGAGAACGGTGATCTGGTAGATGCTACTATGTACCGAGGGATGATTGGATCTCTCATGTATCTCACAGCCTCAAGACCAGATATCATGTATGCTACATGTTTATGCTCGTGATATCAGGCAAAGCCTAAGGTGAACCATTTAATTGGAGTCAAGAGGATATTTCGTTATCTGAAGGGCACACCCACACTTGGATTTTGGTACCCTCTTGATGATGACTTTGAACTTACAGCGTATAGTGACTCGGATTACGGCGGCTGCAAGATGAACTACAAGTCTACATCAGCAGGGTGTCAGTTCTTTGAGAGAAGATTGGTAACCTGGCAGTGTAAGAAGCAGACCTCGGTTGCCTTGTCAACCTGTGAAGTAGAATACATTGTTGCTGCAAGCTGTTGTTCCCAAATCATATGGATTCAACAGCAAATGCGGGATTACGGTTTGCAATTAACTTCTACTCCTATATTTGTTGATAACTCTGCTGCGATTGCAGTCACTAAGAACCCGGTCTAACATCCCAAGACAAAACACATCGAGATCAAATATCACTTCATACATGACTGTTTTGAAAAGAACTTAATCGATGTGATTAAAATAAACACTGATTTTCAACGCGCAGACCTCTATACAAAGGCTTTTGATAAACCACGTTTTCTATATCTGTTAGAGGTCAATGGTGTTAAAAAGAAGAGTGAGGTCATTACTGAAGATGATCATGTATAGTCCGATGCGTCGCGTCTAGTGTCTTTTAAAATTTCTTAAATTATAGTATTTTTTAAGTTTAATTCTCTTGTTTTGTTTACTGTTAGTTTGTTAATTACACTCAGTGTTGGTTCTTGCTCATTAAAATTCTAAAACGCAAATCCTTAGAGGTTTTAGTATTTTAGGGGGAGAATAGGTATAAAAATAAAAAATATAAAAAAATAAAAAATAAAATAAAAATAAAATAAAAACGAGGGAAAAGGAGAGGCAAGCCGAATGAAATAAATAAGATCGTACGTGTGATACCGATTCAACGTGTGGAAGATGATAGTACACAGGTACAAACCATTTGGGACTTTAAAAATCCGAAATTGAAAAAGATGCAAAGTTCAAGTATAAGTCTGAGCAGTCTTAGCAATATAAAAGGAAATATGACAGTTAAGCTAGCTACTACTATGGTAACACAAAGAAAGTAAACCTAGAGGTTGCTAGACCACAACTGATATGTTGGTAGATCGAACACAATAGATGACTAGACCGGTTGGTGATCTCAGGATTAAACTAAAATGTTTGACAAGCTATGGGAAACACCTTATCCCTGGTTAACACAATCAACAGGATTCCAATAAGGGGTGACAAGCAAAATAAACGCCACAAAAGTGCGTAAGACCAAAGCATGAGCAAAAGCACATGAAAAATGCAAATACAATCAAACTGATAACCTATGTTGTTGGTGAGATCTGTGCAAAAAGAAGAAAAATTGCTCAAACAAGAAGATAGGTTATGTGCCTCTCTGCTGTGAGGTGGCACTGACCTGAGGATAAGCATGACCTATATATTCTAGAACTCATTGTTTGCCGCCTCTCTGCTGTGCGATGGCACTGACCTGAGGATTGCTTCTCTTTGAAAGTTCTAAGAATAGTCTCTTCTTGAATTTCTACCCTTAGACCGCTCAAAAATCTCCTGAGGAATGTTGATTACCATATAAGTGTGGGATCCACAAGTGCTTGTTGAAATAAACAAACCTTAAAACGATCACCAAACTGTGTTGAAAGTCTGTGTTTGGATTTAGAGGACAAGTATACTGACAATCACTGTGGCTACAATTCTTGAAAGTTCAAATCAGTGTGGGGACCTAATAGTACTAGTATGATTTCCTAAATTTGCTAAATGACTCCAGATGAACAACAAGGAAGAGCATCAAAGCTGTTTTTTTAATAACTTTTCCTGAAGGATTTGAATATCCTGTATGATTCCAACTTAAATTGATCCATGTATAGCTTAAATGATTGTGGTTGCTCTCTCAGAATAATTATTCCGAGAACTACATCTTGGGAATTAACTCTCATAAAAACACAAAAACATGTCTTAATTTTTAAATTTTCAGTATTACTTCTTTTATTTCTGTACAAAGTTTGTCATATTCAGTATGTGTAGTATCGGACTATGTCATGGAAGTTGATAAGGGACCTTATCATCGAAAAGGTCACGTCTGAGGTGACCACACGTGCTTTCAAGTAAAAGGGTCACGTCTGAGGTGACAAAAAGTTTTAAGATGATCACGTCTGAGGTGATCTAAAGGTTTAAGTCTAAAATGATCATGTCTGAGATGATCAAATGTTCATAATGTTAATTTAACAGGTTAAAAGGGTTTAAAAGTCAAATGGTAATAAAGTAAGGAAAATGTCAAGGGTATGACCTAGTCGCACGACTGGACCTTGAGTATGGACCAATCATGCAAATGGAGCATACTCATGCATTAAACAGCTGATTGGACATGAGTATGGACCATTCAACCGAATGACTTATACAAATGAGCCATACGACCGATTGAGAGTGGGCGAATGAACAAGTCGTGCGACTGACCTCCAGTCGGACGACTGAAGGCAAGAAACTGATCCAATCGCACGACTGAAGTCCATTCGCCCAAATGAAATGAGCATATGAGTCTAGTCGTACAATTGAATCCAACTTTAGTATAAATAGAGGGGGAGTCGGTCGCAGAGACTTATCACTCCCAAATTAACCCTAATTCGCACGATTGTCGTTACTCTACCAAATTTTCATTAGATCTTTATATACCACTAATTCTTGTGCACTGACGATTTCCACTGACTATACAGGTACAATGCGGTTCAATCTAACCATCTCTCATTCAATTTGACTGCAAAATCAACAAGTTCGGTCCAAACCAAGAACCGAGACTTGTTTGACTAAATAACCCAATTAATTCAAGCAATCAACTGAAATTAATGTTGTTATGTGCTAAGTATAAGATTGCGAGTCCAATGAACCAAAACACGACATCTAATCATAAGAATTGGTGAAAATTTGAATTTGAATTGAACAACAGTCTGTCATGCTGTTGATACATGTATGTCCCTAGATCATGATATGAATGTAATAGATCTTGCTTGTCTGATTCTGAGGTAATGATTGGAATGATTAATGAAATGATATTGTTTGTTTCATATTTATAATGTTTAATATTTCATTAATGAGTCGACGTTGAATTGATTAATTAGGTTTGTGGTTGTTTGAAGTGTTACACATAATGTTATATTAATTAATTAATACATTCAAACTTAACAAAATGAAGTTCTCATGCGAGTGGCCCATGCGAATGGAACATACGCATGAATAACTTCATACGAATGACTCAGTCGCACGACTGAACTAGGAGACTGGATCAGTCGAATGAGTGTAACATAAGATTGACTCGGTCACACGACTGAACACTCAATCATGCGAATGAATCAACCGCCTGGTTCAATCGCACGACTGAACCATACTAATGGTTCAGTCGCACGAATGAATAATACTAACCTATAAATACAACCCAATTCGTGAAAAATAGGGAGCTTTGATTAATTACGATTCCAGACGTACCCTAGCCGTCCAGAAGCCTCACAATTCGTTCTCCAAGTTCATAGAACACATTAGATCGATTCCCAATCGATTTCTAACGTTAGTTTCAATTCTTGATTGATTCTTCGTGTGTTCTCACTGATGGATCATCAATCAAATAGGATTCCGCACTATTTGATCTGGTTTACACGCTAATCACTAGGTATTTCGTTCAAATACCAGGTCCTAACAAGTGGTATCAGAGCTTTGGCTCTTGATTACGTGTGATTCAATCCAGATTGATAAAAAGTTTGTGTTTTTTGCACTAAAAACACAATCTTTTGTGTCAAAAGTGATCTTGGACATTCCCTGCTCATCAAAGTTTAGTTTCTACGGACTTAGACGATTAGACCTTGCGAATTTTCAAATTTTTACGGCTAAAACACGTTTAACCTAGAAATTTTCGCAAAACAGCAACCTCAGTCGCACGAGTGTGCCATTCGCACGAATGGACTTCATTCGCATAGTCCAGACGCACGATTGGACCTAGTCGTATCTCCTTTCGTACGACTGAACTGTTCGTTCGCATTGCTCATACACATCAGATTCAGTCGCACGATTGAGCAAATCGCTTAGTTCAGCTGCACGATTGAACCGGTCGCAGAGTTCATATGCACGACTAGACCATTCGCATCCTTCAGTCGCACCAGTGACAGTTTGGTTTATTAGACTTAAAGTTATTCGCCATGGAAGATCAAATGTCAGCCTTTACTGCTGGAAAGGACTCTAGGATACAGAATCTGCTGTTGCTTGAGAGTGAAGTGGGTAATCATAATAAACCACCAAAGCTCTTGACGTTAGATGAGTTTCCCCACTGGAAACAACGTTTTGAGATCTACCTCAATGAAGTGGATCCGAATCTATGGGAAGCCATCGAGATTGGATACAGTACACCGGTTGGAGCTGATGGAGTTAAGCTAACGTTAGGAGGGATGACGGATGTGTAGAAGTTAAATACAATGCAGAGAAAAGAGTTTCATTGATTACATAGTCTATTCCTAAAGACATATTCCACCAGTACTCAGAGAATAAACAGTCCAAGAAACTTTGGGATGAGCTAGAAAAGAGGTATGACGGGAATGCTTCATTGAAAGCAATCAAGCTAAGAAGTTAAAGAAGGAATTCGATAACTTCTCATCGATGGGAAACGAGAGTTTAAACAACGTTATAGATAGATTTTACCATCTGATGAGTGAACTGCATACACATGGGG
The DNA here is from genome assembly GCA_025506515.1 of Flaveria trinervia. Taxonomy (NCBI): domain Eukaryota; kingdom Viridiplantae; phylum Streptophyta; class Magnoliopsida; order Asterales; family Asteraceae; genus Flaveria; species Flaveria trinervia. The sequence continues at coordinate 18,959,342 of CM046452.1, read as the reverse complement.
TGGCAACTACCATGGAAGAGAAAGTTACTAACTTTGCAGACGGCTGCCTGAAAATTGGGCCTCATTCGTGTCTAACCTTAGACAAATGGAATGCTGGCAAAACTGGATATTAATGACTTCATCTTAAGTTGCGAGAAGAGTCACTTAGGATGAAGTACAGAGCTCAGAAGTCTTCGTACAATCAAAATCCAGCCTTGTACAACGCCACACCTCAAGCTAAGACATCCGGAGCACCTCTCTAGACTGCATTTGTGTCTAGCTCATCGGGTCCTTCACATGCGTCTCCTCAGGATCAGACATGTCGGGACTCTCCTGCACCCACTATATTTGATCCGAAACAAGTGCTATTAAACTGAAGACCGAAAATCTCGGAAATATGACTGTGGAAGTAGCTCGAGAACACATGGATCTTTTGGCTGCAATGGTCCATTCTTATGATGAACTTGTTGCTGGGAAGATTGGAAACTGCCATCTGGCAGACAAGGACTACGAGCAGGTGGACGAAATAGAGCTTGAGAGGATGGACATAATGTGGGCCTTAGCTAGTGCTGTCGGAGGGCAAAGAAGTTTGTAAAACAAACCGGACAGAACTTAGTAGCTACTAAGGATACCACATTTGGCTTTGACAAGAGCAAAGTGACCTACTTCAACTGTGGAGAGAAGGAGCACTTCAAAAGAGAATGTGTCAAGCCTAAGAAGACGGGTAACGGGAACCCGTTCTCGTCCTTCACTCGTCAAGACAAGCAAGCTACCAAGCTAATGACATTAGGTATTATCTAAACTCCCTAGAAGACACTAAGAAGCAAAAGGCAGTTCTAGAAGTAGAAGTAAATTCATTAAAACAGAAACTGCACAGTTGGACTAGTTCTTCACACATAGTCCAACACTTAGTGAGAGAAAGGAACAACGGGGAGGGATTGGGTTATAAAGTGGTTCCACCACCACCTGAGACTTTGATAAATACTAAGACTAGACCAATAAATAGTAATCCCATCAAGGATCATGTGGTGTCTACTCCTCTTGTTAGTGATCCAGATTCCTTATGTTCATCTATTGACTCTGGAAACAAACAAAAGGAGGCCACTTCAAAGGCAAAGGATAAATTGTCTTGTGTTAATCTGGAAAATGAATTTGAAAAGGTTAACTTAAAGTCAGGATCAAACAGAGTCAAATCAGAACCTAAAAGGACTTCTAAGGTTAATCTTTCACATACTTCAAGTCAAAAAACTATTAACCAAAAAGAAAAGGATGTTAAACAGGTTAAAACAGTTAACTTTGTTTAACCAGAGAAAACAACCAAAGAACCAGAGTCAAAACCTAGAGCGAGTTATGTTACTAGAGTGTCACACACTTCTCCACAAAGAAATTTTAATCATAAAGTTGATAGCAGGTCGTGCTACAACTGTGGCGAATATGGACACATTGCTTCCTATTGTCACTTCTATCAGACACCTAGGAAGAAGATTGAACTTCAGGTTTCAAATTCTAGGTCTTCTAAGAGGATTTCTCTGACTCCACCTAGAAGAACTAGTGAACCTAAAATTCAACCTGTAAGTCAGTCGACTGTTTATCACAAACAGGCATTGCACAAATCTGGATTATGGAAGGAGAAGACATCCTCTGTGTCTAATAATAATGACAAGAAGGAACCTGAGCTACCCTCATCCTCTAAGGGTCAATGGGTAAAATTTATGATGTGTGATGCCTCTGGGAAACCCAAGCCAGTAAAGGCTTGGGTTCCTACCCAAACTAATCCTTTACTTTGTATGTGCAGGGTGTTCGATACAGTGCTGAAAATAACACATGGATAGTAGATAGCGGAGCATCCAAGCACATGACAGGAAACAGGGCTCTTTTATCAAACGTCAAGCAAATAAAAGGAGGGCATGTTTCGTTTGCTGGAAGCAAGGGTGGCTATGTCACAGCCCAGGGAGAAGTGGGGAATCAGAAAGTTAAGTTTGATAAGGTGAACTACGTTCAACAACTACAAAATAACTTACTTTCTGTCTCCCAAATATGTGATAAGGATTTAAAGTCATCTTCGACAACAAGAAGTGTTACGTACTAAAGAAAGACTACGTGATCCCAGAGGACCAAGTTTTGATGACTGCTTCAAGATATAAAGATCTTTATGTCTTGAATCTGTCAACAGCTTCTACAACGGATCATGAGGTTCAGTGTTTTCTATCTAAAGCTACTAAAAAGGATTCCATCTCCTGGCATAGGAGAATGGGACACATTAGTCAAAGGAAGATGAATCACTTGATTCAGAAGGATCTGGTGAGAGGAGTTAATGTCAAGAACTTCTAGCTTCTTGACTTTTGTGTAGCTTTCAAGAAAGGCAAACAGATAAAGAAGTCTCATTCAGAAAAGAAAGTTCATTCAATAGAACTTCCTCTTGAGCTTCTTCACATGGATCTGTTTGGTCCAGTCAGTACAAAGAGCATTGCAGGCGACTTGTACTGCTTTGTGGTCACTGATGACTACTCAAGGTTCACTTGGGTAATTTTTCTGAAATCCAAATCAGAAACATTTGAGTCATTCAAAGAGTTGGTAACCACACTGGAATCTCTCTACAAGCTGAAGGTTAGACAAGTACGCTCAGACAACGGAACAGAATTCAAGAACCAGTGGATGGAGGCATACTACAAGGAAAAGGGAATTGTGCATCAATTCACTTCTGCCTACACGCCTAAGATGAATGGCGTTGCTGAGAGAAAGAACAGAAGCTTGATAGAGACAGCACGGACTATGCTGGCAGACTCGAAACTGCCTATCCAATTTTGGAATGAGGCAGTGGCGAATGCATGCTATACACTGAATCGAGTCCTGATGGTCAAGCGCCACGGAAAGACATGTTACGAGCTACTACAAAGACGCAAACCGAATCTGGAGTATCTCGAACATTTGGCGTGCTGTGCACACTTCTGAAGAAGACACAAGAGGGTAAATTCAGCGAGAAGGCAGATGAAGGAATATTTCTAGGATACCACACCGAACAAGCGAGTTTACAACAACTCAAGGGTCTAGTAGAAGTATGGGTAATGTTGACGTTCAGAGATATACCACACCACCTACTGGAAAAGGACCCGCCTACTTTTTCGACTATGATGGATTCTTCAAGTCCTTCAACTTCCCTCTCTCTCCCTCGGATCACGAGTTAGCTACACGGATGATGTATGATATCTTGAATACACCAACATCTAGCTTATAGGGAGAATCCTCTATTCAGCTAGGGGGAGTAGTCGACAGTGACTCCTCCTCTGAAGATGAAGCTGGAGAAGATAACCAGAACAGTCAGGAAGAACAGGTTCCAGTTCCTGAATGTCCACAAGTATCTACTATTGATGTACCTTTGACTTCGGAGCCTCAAACTCCAACTACCTCAGCTGTAGAACCAAATGTTCATAATCTGGCTATGAGGTAGCAGTTCCTACTACTCGAGGATCACGACTAAACGTCTATCATCCCCTAAACAATGTCATTGGGGATGTCAGATCAGGAGTGCAAACCCGAAATCAGCTATACTCAGCTGATTACGCCTCAGTTATGAAAAAGGATATATTCATGATGGTGCTTATCGGTGTTTTGTCTCACAGTTTGAGCCAAAATACGCCAGTGATGCACTAAATGATGAGGCATGGGTGAGTGCCATGCAAGAAGAACTTCTTCAGTTCAAGAAGTTAGGTGTATGGACTCTGGTGATAGACCTAAAGGTGCTAAGGTCATTGGCACCAAATGAGTTTTAAAATGGAAGAAAGATGACCAAGGGGTAATATCAGGAACAAGGCTCGATTGGTGGTTCAAGGTTTTCGCCAAGTCGAGGGAATTGACTACAATGAGGTGTTTGCACCCGTGGCAAGGATGGAAGCCATTCGTATCTTCCTTGCCTATGCATCGTACATGAAGATTAAAGTATATCAATTAGATGTGAAGAGTGCATTCCTTCATGGGGAAATCAGAGAAACAGTCTATGTCAGTCAACCCAGGGATTGAAGATCCTTATCATCGGGATAGAGTCTACAAGCTCGACAAGGCGTTATAGGGCATCATCAAGCTCCAAGAGCTTGGTATGAGAAACTCTCGACTCATCTTGTGAAATTCGGCTTTCACAGGGGAGTCATTGACTGCACGCTATTCATTAAAGAAAAAGATGGTGACCTACTGCTCGTACAGATCTATGTTGATGACATAATCTTCGGTTCAAAGAACGAAGAGTTATGCAAAGAGTTTGAAGCAGTTATGAAGAAAGAGTTTGAGATGAGTGCTATGGGGGAGATGAAGTTCTTTCTCGGGTTACAGGTGGGTCAAACATCAAATGGGATCTTTCTACATCAGACCAAGTATGTAGGAGACATTCTCAGTCGTTTTGACATGGAGAATGCATCTGCTGCTGGGACTCCACTGGCTATGAATCACGACATAGCACCTGATGAAAATGGAGATCTTGTAGATGCCACGATGTACCGAGGAATGATTGGCTCCCTCATGTATCTCACTGCCTCAAGACCTGATATCATGTATGCTACATGTTTATGTTCTAGATATCAGGCTAAGCCTAAGGTCAACCATCTGATCGGGGTCAAAAGGATTTTTCGTTATTTGAAGGGTACACCCACACTTGGGTTGTGGTACCCTCATGATGATGACTTTGAGCTCAGTGCGTATAGTGACTCGGATTACGGAGGCTGCAAGATGAACTACAAGTCTACATCCGCAGGGTGTCAATTCTTTGGGAGAAGACTAGTTACTTGGCAGTGTAAGAAGCAGACATCGGTTGCATTGTCAACCTGTGAAGCCGAATATGTTGTTGCTGCAAGTTGCTGTTCACAAATCATCTGGATTCAACAGCAAATGCGAGATTATGGTTTAACGTTCTCCTCTACTCCTATTTGTGTTGATAACTCTGCTGCAATTGCAGTAACTAAAAATCCGGTCCAACATCCTAAGACCAAACATATCGGTATTAAATACCATTTCATAAGAGACTGTTTTGAAAAGAACTTAATTGATGTGGTAAAAATAATACTGATTTTCAACGCGCTGACCTCTATACTAAAGCCTTTGATAAACCACAATTTCAATATTTGCTAGAGGTCAACGGCGTAAAAAGAAAAGTGATGTTATTCCTGATGATGATCATGTGTAGTCCGATGTAGGTAGTTAATTTTTCTTTCTTATTTTATTTGTTTTATTTTGGTCTGTTTAAATTAAACTCATGTTATTTTGCTGGTTATTAAAATCCTAAAATAATTAAACCAGTTATGATTTTAGTATTTTAGGGGGAGAATAAGTCAGCAAGTAACATTTAAAAAAAACGAGGGAGAAGGAGTGGAAAGCTGATTTAAGGTAGATCGTATCTGTGATACCGATTCAAACTCTTTGGAATATGATAGTACACAGGAACAAGTCACGAGGGACTTTAAAATTGTAATTTAGAAAAGGTGCAAAAATTCAAAGTATAAGTCTATGTAGTCTAAGCAATATAAAAGGGAAGATGATAGAAAAACGGTAACTCCTAAGGTAACACAATGAGAGTAGACCTAGAGGTTGCTAGAGCATAATTGATATGTCGGTAGATTCAACACAATAGATGATTAGACCTGACTGGTGATCTCAAGATCAAACTAAGTTGTTCAACTGACTGTGGGCTTCCATCTTATCACCGGTTAACACAATCGACAATATTCCAATAAGGGGAAATGAGCATGTAAACACCACAAATGTGTGCGGATGACCATAAATAGAGCAAAGCACGAAAAAAATAATAGAAAAATGCTATCAAGCTAATGACGTATGCTGTTGGTGCATTTGGTGCAAAATAAAATTAAGCTGCTCTAACAAGGAGATAGGTGGTGTGCCTTTCTGCTGTGCGATGGCATTGACCTGAGGATAAGCATAACCTAGATATTCTAGAATTCATTGTTGTTTGCCGCCTCTCTGCTGTGTGATGGCACTGACCTGAGGACTGGCTTCTCTTTGAAAGCTCTAAGAATAGTCTCTCCTTGTAAAAATAACCCGTAGACCGCTCAAAAGCTCCTGAGGATGTTGATTACCATATAAGTGTGGGATCCACAAATGTTAGTTGAAATAATTAAACCTAAATCTATCACCAGTCTGTGTCAAAAGTCTGCGTATGGATTTAAGAGGACAACATATTGACAATCATTGTGCTGCAACTCTTGAAAGTTCAAATCAATGTGAAATCTAATAGTTCTAGTATGATTTCCTAAAACTGCTAACGACTCTGGATGAAAACCAAGAATAGAGCATCAAAAGATTTTGACAACAAGTCCCAAATGATTTGACTTGCCTATATGATTCCAAAATTGACTTGGTCCAGATGTGGTCATATAAGTTGAAGCTGTCTATTCCAGAAACAAATCCAATAGATCTCCATCTCAGGACTTATCTCTCACAAAAAGCAAAAACAATTCTTATTTTGATTCTTTAGTTTAATTTTTTTAATTTAGTTAGTCGTTTTAGTTTGTTTGTTTGTCGGACTACATCAGGAAAATCAGTAAGGGATCAACTCACTAAAAGGGTCATGTCTGAGAAGACCACATGTGTTGTTAAAAGTTTAAAACAGTCACGACTGAGGTGATCAAAAGGTTTTCAAGTCAAAACAATCATATCTGAGATGATCAAATGCTCATAACGTTAATTTATGCAATTAAAGGGATTTTAAAAGTTAAATATTCAAATTAGCAGAAAAGTTAATAAGTATGACGTATTCGCACGAATGGACCATGAATATGGACCATCCAACCGAATGGCCCATACGATTGGCCCAGTCGGATGCTTAAGGGCGGATGAGTGAGTCAGTCGCACGACTGAGATCCAGTCGGACGACTGAAGAAGGACGACTGAACCAATCGCACGACTGAGTCCCACTCGCACGACTGAAAGGTGCGTATGAGCTCAGTCGTACGATTGAATCTAGGGTTAGTATAAATAGAGGGGGAGTCGGTAGCAGAGACTCACCACCTTCAAAATAACCCTGAATCGCACGACTTAACACAACTCTGCAAAAATTTCATTTGATCTCTAAACCCCCCGTTTCTTGATTACTGACCATCTACATCGACACTACAGTAATTTACGGTATAGAAGCACTCCCATAACTTTAAATTTGATGAAAAAATCGGTACATTCAGACTCGCAAAAGAACCGAGACTTAAGTGACTAATAACCTAACTAAATGACTGAAACAAACGAAAGTAAAGATGTTAGGTGGTATAAGAATGTATTGCGAGTTAAATGAACCAGATAACGATGTCTAGAACTCAAAAATGGTGAAAAAGTGATTTTGAATTGAACAGTCAGTACATCATGCGAATGGACAGAGTGATGAACTTCAGTCGCACGACTGAAGGGTGCGAACTGCTTAAATGCACGACTGAACCATGCGTATGAAGTTCAGTCGCACGACTGGTGTAACCGCATGAGGTACATACGTATGAGCCCAGTCGCACACTCAGTGGTACGCATGGGATCAGTCGCATGACTGAACCCCATTCACACTTTTTCAATCGCACGACTGAACTCAGTCGCACAATCTCAATCACATGACAGAAAGATTTTCTTCAAGTTTAAGGTTTTCATGACTTTCTTAGCCAATGGTACTAATGTTTACTATCTTTGTGTAACAGATGGCGAGTCGATGGATTATGAGCACGAAGCACAATATATGTGCTCATCTGGACTTGACATCCAGAAACGCTGCTGATTTCTCAGGCATCATCACATTTCTACTGAGATCGAGGATTGCACATGCCATATCTACTCCTTGTACTCCTTATCAATCCATTCAGCAAGCCTTCTGGGAAGGCGCTACAGTCGATAGATCGTCTGAGCCTCATTGCATCAGAAGTACCATCTTTGGAGAGGCTATTACTATCTCAGGGAGGATCTGAGGATTGTATTACAGTTGGGGGATGACACTGATTGTCCGACTCTTTTACACCCCCTCACAGTCAGAGGATGCTTTCTTAGAGCCAAGTACTCTGGGGACATAAATGCTGGGGTACTCAACAACAGTAACCTCTGTCCCCAGTTTAAATATCTTGCGCACGTGCTGCTTAAGTGCATAGCTTCTAGAAAGGGAGGATTTGATGAGCTATCTGACCAGATGTAGAACGCGTATGTTGCGTTGGTGCTGAACCATCCGTTCAGCTTCTCCAAGATGATCTTCACCTATCTGGTGGAGAACATCGAGGGGAAAGGGAAGGTTGGTTTCTGTATCTACCCGAGGTTTATGCAGATGATCATAAATCAGAAGCTTCCCTCCCTGCCGAAGGAGAAGGAGGATGCGGTAGTCCTTGAGGTGATGGATGATACTACCCTAGGGAGGATGAAAGTGTACATGGGGAAGCAAGTGAAATCTCCTGTCAGAGGTTGTTTGGTCATCTTGCCCGGGATGACTACGTGGTGCCAGCAAAGAGAAAGTGGCGCCACGATGATAGTGACTCTGATGTGGAGCAGATTGCTCTACCCACTCATGACTCAGATGATGATGACAGTGGGGATGTTGGAGACGGTATGCCTATTCCACCTAGCGGCACTGTGTCTGATGTTGTTCCTCTAGTGTCCGTCCCAGCTGGAGAAGTAGCCGAATCAGCTGGATTTCATCAGGATTTTGTTCAGGGTGCGGAGGAGGAGGATGAGTCGGATGAGGAGCCCCTAACGCGAACTGTGGGAAGCAAAGTTGTTCCCACAGAACATGGGCTAAGGGTGGTTGGTGAACACCCGAGAGACTCCGGAGAGACTGATACTGACCCAAGCTATGCACCGGGGTCCGCAGGCAGGGGAGTAGGGGGAGCTTCCACCTCAACGGGGACGAGGAGGAAGAGAATGGCTAAACCCCATGGTCAGAAGAAGAAGAAGCATCGGGTGACCTTCCTCACCACCACAGCCACCACATCCACCACAGCTACCACATCCACCACCATACCTCCCACAACAGCACAGATTCCATCCACCACCATATCCTTTACTCCTACATCACCTCCATCATTTCACAGACCTATCTTTACTACAGCCACCACCACCACCACCACCACTTCACACCAAGCAATACCCTCAACCCATCCCTCACATACTTATGGATCACCTCTACCTCCAAGCGGGGTAGAGGAACAGTTGTCTGCGCTTAACAGAATGGTGATGCGCTTACTGGCTGCAGATGAGGAAAAGGCAGCCCGGATCCGCCAGCTTACTAACCTGACTGCTGCATAATCTCACTAATTGCAGAGCAGGCTCGAGTTATAGAGGAGCAGGCCCAATAGATGGCTACTCAGAGCACTGAGATAGCCCAACTCCAATCACATAGTGTCAAATCAAGCAAGAAAATAAAGGAGTTGGAGAAGGCAAAGAAGACTATCTTGTTAAAACTGAAAGGATCTAAGGAGGAGCCATTGAAGATAGATGAAGGGGACAGAGATGATGATGATGAAGATGATGATGAGGATGTTGAGAGTGATACTGAGGAGAATGAAGAAACCGAAGAGATAGGACAGAGGAGAAGGATGATGATGATGAAGCAGAAGGAGGGGATGCAGCTGCATCGGCCTCTGCTACAGGTCAAGAGATAAGGTCAAAGAACAGACAAGATCAATCAGCTTCTACTTTTACTCCTCCAAGTGATGATACTATGATACAGGATGAAAGTAAAGACTAGATGTTTATGTATTTATTTACTTTTGTATTTGAATCCTGTATTGAAAATGATGTATTGAATGTTTATATTAAGTGAATGCATTTCTATTTGATTAATTACTAATGACTTATGTGTTGAATGTTTAAATCAAACAGATCCAAATTACCAAAGAGATGAGTTTGATGTTGCTCCCCTTCAGCAGGTCAAGACTCAGCTAATAATGATTCTTGATCTGCAAGGGATTGTCAGAAGGTCAGTGAACTATACCCCTGAAGAAGGGGAAATAATTCATGACCTATCAAACGAGAAACTGGCAGAGCTTTTCAAGCTAAATCCAGATGAGATAGTGAAAGATGCTCCGACATGCGATTCGACTAGTGACGAAGAGCTTAATGATGTTGATGAAGTCGAGATCGAAGACGTCACTGCCGAGGATTACCCTCAGTACGCTGACAATGAGGGTAATGTGGTCCCCAATCTGGGTGAATCCCTTGTCAGCGATACTTTTGAGGTGTTGAACAAGATGGAGCAAGAAACAGAGAAAGCAGTAGGAACAGCCCAAGCCTCAAATGATGATGTCGACATTCGAAAGGCTGAGTGGGCTGCATGTTTTGAAGAAGTTAGAGCCCAACGTACTGCACCAAAGAAAGATTCCTACACCAAACTCTATAGAGTCAAGAAACATCACAAGGTGTCAGGAAGGATCATAGCATGGGCGTATTTTGAGGATCTTAATGCTTATGCGGTTAAGAGAGAACAGGGCATAGAGTACTTCAGATTCCCACATGATCTGAAGACTCTACCAGGTTTTGAGCTCAACCAGCTGGCCAAATTAAAGCTTTTGTACGCTAATCGAGGAAGATGTCAGGCTGGTTTGAGGCTGCCCTAAAGAAGGAGTATCACACCAGATGGGTTAACTTCAGACCCCAACAGCCTACTAGGTATATCAGAAGGTCTGAGGTTGATGCCATTACTGGCAAGCCCAAGATAGTGTTGAAGTGGAATCCTCCGCGCACAATGTCAAGAATCCCACTCAGGGAAATGCCACAGGATTTCACTCCACACTTTAAGTGGTGGTACTACGATTGGAGAACAGCTGAAGCGGTCAAAGTCCTAAGCAAAGAGGGACAAATGGATACGATCAGGGTATTCGACCCGATGTGGCTTACAAACTTGTCGGAAAATGATGTCTATACGCTATACAAGTGGCCACTGTTCTATGATACGCAAAATATTGTACAAGCTCTCCAGTTCCAGAACGTTATACGACTCTGCTTCGCGTTTGAGATTCACACGGGAGTCACAAAAGAGGAGAAGTACAAGAAATACAAGGAGGTTATGTAGAAAACAAGAGATTAGAGAGATCTAGGTCCAAGGGGGAGTTTGTTGATACATGTATGTCCCTAGATCATGATATGAATGTAATAGATCTTGTTTGTCTGATTCTGAGGTAATACTTGGAATGATTAATGAAATGATATTGTTTGTTGTTATTTATAATGTTTAATATTTCATTAATGAGTCGACGTTGAATTGATTAATTAGGTTTGTGATTGTTTGACTTGTTACACATAATGTTATATTAATTAATTAATATATTCAAACTTAACAGAATGAAGTTCTCATGCGAGTGGCCCATGCGAATGGAACATACGCATGAATAACTTCATACGAATGACTCAGTCGCACGACTGAACCAGGAGACTGGATCAGTCGTATGAGTGTAACATAATATTGGCTCAGTCGCACGACTGAACACTCAATCATGCGAATGAATCAACCGCCTGGTTCAATCGCACGACTGAACCATACTAATGGTTCAGTCGCACGAATGAATAATACTAACCTATAAATACAACCAATTCGTGAAAAATAGGGATCTTTGATTAATTACGATTCCAGACGTACCCTAGCCGTCCAGAAGCCTCACAATTCGTTCTCCAAGTTCATAGAACATATTAGATCGATTCCCAATCGATTTCTAACGTTAGTTTCAATTCTTGATTGATTCTTCGTGTGTTCTCACTGATTGGATCGCCAATCAAATAGGATTCCGCACTACTTGATCTGGTTTACACGCTAATCACTAGGTATTTCGTTCAAATACCAGGTCCTAACACATGCGAATGGACAGGTTGATGAACCTCAGTCGCACGACTGAGTAGTGCGAATGACAAAACCGCATGACTGAACCACGCGTATGAGTTCAGTCGCATGACTGATATACACGAATGAGTGTACATACGTATGAGCTCAGTCGCATGACAAGTCGTACGTATGAGGTAAGTCGCACTACTTGATTTCAGTCGCACTACTCATTCGCACGACTAGATCTCAGTCGCATAGTCTCATTCGCACGACAGATCAAAATAAATATTTACAAGTCCAAGTGATTCAAGATATTCTTATTCAACGGATACTAACGTTTTCTTTTGTAACAGATGACGAGTCGGTGGACAATGAGCACCAAGCACAATATCTGTGCTTATCTGGATCAGTCATCCAGACATGCACCTGACTTTGCTGGAATCATATCATTTCTTAGACGCTCAAGGATCTCTCACGCAATCTCAACTCCATGCATACCATACAAGTCTATTCAGCAGGCCTTCTGGGAAGGTGCTGTAGTTGATAGAACATCAGAGCCTCATCGAATCCGTAGTTCGATATTTGGAGAGGCTATTGAGATCTCTGAGGAAGATCTTAGGATAGTGTTGCAGCTTGGGGACGATGTTGAATGTCCAACACGATTACACCCGCTGACTGTCAGAGGTTGTTTCCTGCGGGCCAAGTACGCTAAGGACATCAATGCAGGGGTGCTCAACAAGAGCAACCGTGTCCCCAGTTCAAGTACCTTGCGCACGTACTGCTTAAGTGCTTAGAGTCTCGAAAAGGAGGTTTTGATGAGCTGTTCGATCAAATCCAGAACGCATATGCTGCTCTGGTGCTGAACCATCCGTTCAGCTTCTCCAAAATGATCTTCACCTACATGGTGGAGAACATTGAGGGGAAAGGGAAGGAGGGCTTCTGCATGTACCCTCGCTTTATGCAGATGTTCATAGACCAGAAGCTCCCTGCCTTGCCGAAGGAGAAGGAAGACGCAGTGGTACTCGAGGTAATGGACGACACCACTTTGGGAAGGATGAAGGTTTACAAGGGGAAGCAGGTAAAGCCCCCTGTGAGGAGATTATTTGGGCATCTGGCCCGGGAAGACTACGTGGCGCCGGCTAGGCGTAAATGGCTTCACATTGATAGTGACTCTGAAGAAGAGCAGATACAGCTCCTTGATGATGACTCCGATGATGATAGCGGAGATGCTGGAGATGAAGGACCCACTCAACAAAGGGGTCCCACTACTGCTATTCCATCTTTAGCATCTGCCCCCACTGGAGACAGAGCGGAGACTTCTGGGTTCCACCAGAATTTCATGCCTGGTGAAGAAGAAGATGAGTCAGATGAGGAGCCGCTGACTCGGACTGTGGGAAGTACAGTTGTTCCCACAGAACGAGGGCTCCGGGCGGTTGGTGAATGCCCAGGTGGATCGAGAGAGAATGCTGCTGACCCCACTTATGCTCCCGATCCGCCAAGCCGTGTACTAGGGGGAGCATCCTCCTCGATAGGATCAAGGAAGAAGAGGATGGCTCAGCCTCATGGATTGAAAATGAAGAAATGCAGAATCACCTTTATCAACACCACAGCCACCACCACAGCCACCACCACAGCCACCACCACAGCCACCACCATAGCCACCATTTCATCTACCACCACTACCACCCTTCCAACTACCACCACTACCACCCTTCCATCCACCACCACACCATTCACACCTACATCACCACCACCATCATCTATATCCCCACCAATCTTCACCACTGTCACCACCACACTAGCCATCTTACAGCACCATCCTCTTTCTCTCGATATCCATCAGGATCACCTCTGCCTCCCAGTGGGGTAGAGGAACAGCTCTCGGCACTTAACCGTATGGTGCTGGGGCCGTTGGCGGCAGATGAAGAGAAGACTGCTCAGCTGCGACAGCTTGTAGATCTTACTGCTGCCCAAGCTCAGCAGATATCTCAGCAGACATAGAAGATGGAGATTCAACGTGCAGAGATGTCCCAACTCCAAGAGCAGAATATCCTATCAACAAAGAAGATTGAGGAGTTGGAGACTACTAACAAGACCATCATGCTACGCCTAAAAGGATCAAGGAAGAGCCACTTAAGATCAAGGAAGGGGATGGGGATGATAGTGATGATGAAGATAATGATGGTGATGATGATACTGATGTTACTGGTGATGTTGGAAATGATGTTAGAGATGATGATGATGACTCACTTGCTGCGGGTGCCACATCTGCCAGTGAAAGGAGGACCAAACGAGCACAAGATCAAGGTGCCTCCACATTAGCCCCGCCAACAGAAGAGCCGATGCTCCAGGACAAGAGTAATGCTTAGATGTCTTATTGTTATTTAAAATCACTTGTATTTGGATCATGAGTAAAATTAATGAAATGAATGTTTATATGTAATGTAAATGATTATGCCTTGATATTAGCTAATGATTGTTGTGTTGAATGTTTAAATCAAGCAAATCCTGATTCCCAAATAGATGAACATGACATTGCTCCCCTCCAACAGGTCAAGACTCAACTGACATTGATTCTTGATCTGCAGGGTATTGTCAGGAGATCGGTAATGTATTCTCCTGAAGAAGGAGAAATCATTCACAATCTCACTGACGAGCAGATAGCCGAAATGTTCCAACTGAACGCTGATGAGATTGTGAAAGATACTCCAACTGTGCAAACAGAAAGTGACAATGAGCTTCAGGATGTAGATGAGATTGAGATAGAAGATGTCTCGGCTCAACACTATCCTGAGTACACTGACAAGGAGGGAACTGCTATTCCCAATCTGGGAGACACTCTTGTCAGTGACACTTCTGCAACTCTAGACAGGATGGAGAAAGAGTCAGGAAAGGACAAAAAGAAGGCCCAAGCCTCAGATGCCGAAGTAAACATAAAAAAGGCTGAATGGGCAGCATGTTTTGAAGAGATAAGAGCCCAACGCAGCGCTACAACGTCTACTGCCTACACCAAACTGTATCAGGTCAAGAAACATCAAAAGGTGGCAGGCAGGATCAGAGCGTGGGCACATTTTGTAGACCTCAAGTTTACGCAGTTAAACGTGAGAAGGGAATAGAGTACTTCAGATTTCCATATGATCTGAAGACTCTTCCAGGTTTTGAGCTCAACCAGTTAGCTAAGTTAAACTTGCTATATGCTGACCCTCGTAAGATGTCAGGATGGTTTGAAGCTGCTCTAAAGAGGGAGTATCACACCAGATGGGTCAACTTCAAACCTCAACAACCAATGAGGTACATCAGAAGATCTGAGGTTGATGCCATAACTGGTAAACCTAGAGTAGTGCTGAAGTGGAGTCCACCACAAACAATGTCTAAGATCCCACTACGTGAGATGCCACAGGACTTCACTCCACGCTTCAAATGGTGGTACTACGATTGGAGATTGGGAGATGTCGTGATAGTCTTGAACAGGAATGGCACATTGGAAACCATAAGGGTGTTTGACCTGATGTGGCTCACCAACTTGTCAGCACAAGATGTTTATACTTTATACAAGTGGCCACTGTTCTACGACCCTCAGGATATTGTACAAGCTTTACAGTTCCAAAAGGTGATAAGACTATGTTTTGTTTTTGAGATAAACACAGGAGTTACCAAAGAAGCTAAGTACACAAAGTTTAAGGAAATCATGAAAGATGTTAGACAATAGATAGATTTAGGTCCAAGGGGGAGTTTGTTGATACATATATGTACCTAGATCCTGATCTGAATGTAATATATCTTACACTTATGTAACTATTGGGTACTTAATGAAATACAAATGTTTGGTTGTGTTTATAATGTTTAATATTTCATTAATGAGTTGTTTAATGCATATTGACTTAATTATATAGGTTTGTGATTGTTTGAAGTGTTATACATAATGTTAGAATATTTAATACACTCAAACTTGGTGAAGTGAAGTTCTCATGCGTCAGAATGGCCATGCGACTGAACAACTTCATGCGTCTGACTCAGTCGCACGACTGAACACTCAGTAGTGCGAATGGATCAACCGCATGGCCCAATCGCACGAATGAACCATGCTAATGGTTCAGTCACCCGAATGAGCAATCCTAACCTATATATACCACCTAATTCATGGAAAAACATAAGGATTGAATCCACTTCGACTCCAGACGTACCCTAGCCGTCCAGAAGCCTCCAAGTTCATACTCTAAGTTCATAGAACGCTATAGATCGATTCTCAATTGATTCTTGACGTTAGTTTCAATACATAATTGTTTCTACGTGCGTTCTCACTGATTGGATCTCCAATCAAATAGGATTCCGCACTATTTGGTTTGGTTTAACACGTTAATCAGTTGGTGTTTGGTCAAATACCAGATCCTAACACTCAACAACACCCTCACACTTAAGGAAGTGTTCATCAACATATATGACACTTTAGGTTTCACAACATGATAGGTGTAAGGTTTCATAAGAAAGTATAAGAAAGACTGATGCAATCAAAGCAACCAAAGTGCTTCTTGTATGTATGTACTATATACAAGGTAGAAGTTCCTTAAGAAGTTTTACACACTTCATGAAAATATTCTAAGGGTAAAATCTTCCGAAGCCAAAGAACAAATCTTTAGAATCCAAAGATGAAGTCTTTTGAAGCCAATAAAGTGAAGACTGATTCCAAAGACAGAGGAGAATATGTTTTCCTCAGATGTACTTTTTCATAAAGCTGACCCACTTTCCGCTGCAACTCTGAAGTCTCACTAACTTGCATAAGTTGGCGAAAAGGTCAATGCTTTTGCAACTGTACATTAAGGTCTAGAGTCTATGACTTTCTACTTTATATATTTTTATCATTTTTGTACTATATTAGGATGTGGGATATGGCATGTTATATCACTAGTCAAAAGGCAATATGCCTTTTGACTTTACATTGATTTTGTTGTTATCTATGTTTCCAACTGGCTTTTAAAGTATAGCCAGCTGTAAAGTGTAGTATAAAGTATCTCAGGTTTGTATCTTATCTTATGTATTGTAACACTTGTAAAAGAACTTAAGATTAATATATCATTCTTGAAAACTAGACCATATTGTTCTTAAGTTCTGTCTTCTTGTTTGCTTGTGTTCTTTGTATCTCTTACTCACACCTGGATCCATATTTGATCTGTTAAGTATTCTAACACTCTACTTATTATGAGACTGATTGTATTGACCTACCTTAACCGGTCCTGCTATAGTGGATAGCTTAGAGGCGCCTCCACTGACCAAATCCTGACGCATCATGATATACGAGTAGCAGACAGCTCGAATGGTCTTGCCCTCTCAGGTCAGGGATAGCCCTAGCGATTCTACACTCTTTGGTGTCAGACAGTGCTAGCGATCCTACGCTCCTGACCAATCTTAAAGGATGGGTACCCCGGTGATTAGTGACTCATTTTAAGCACATCCTCATACCAAAGCCTAAAGTGAGACCCCTTCTACCTAGATGGATCCAACTAAACGCACATATGCACAGTGATGATCGATGACTCAGTCCGAAGTCTGTCCAACAAGTATGTCGGTCCATTAGGGATAATTTAACTTAATATCACACACATATGAAACATTTTACCAAAATGTTTAACTAGCTCAGATACAACCCCAAAAATAATTAACAAAATGGACACCTATACTCACAACAATAGGCTTCCGAGTGTGTCTGTGCACTATTCGACGTGTCAAGGGCGCTTTACAACCTTGTAACGCATTCATATTTACTTCAAGACATTTCCACATTGATTATAAAATCCCTCGATTTATCCCACCCAATATAATATCACCCAAACTGTCTTAGTCATGTTCATGACCTTAGGCTAGAGTTCTCTGACTCAGGTCGATATTTCCATCATAAGTCTTGACGAACATGCGTCAAAGAGTTAGGTTTTACACAATCTTTCGATATCGTGACTAGACTAAACCACCACATGAAATCCCTATCATGTAAACTCGCGTGAGGTCCTTATGGTTATGAAATGTCATTATATTACCCATATGATACTTATGCTAGATCTTGTCCCGTTACAAATTTATCTGTCAAAATGTGATCATTCATAGATCATAATAATTACATGCATCCTAATCATCATCTACCAGTTTGGTTTCTTCTAAAAACCCTGATTTACCCTATGATCCATAATTATGCATAATGGGAAGGTATTAGAACCTTACAACAACATATTTGAGCTATTCAATTCCTCCTTGATGTTCGCAACTTCAACAACAAGATATCCAACACTACAGTGGTGTTTCACACATCATACACATGCTCAAAACGGGTAATAACATTTATTAACAAGAGTTTGGGACTTACCGATGAAAATGAGCCCTTAAACGTTAGCTCCAAGCCAAACTGACATTCAATGTCACAACTCCGAGCTTAGATCGTATAACCGAGCCTTCTAATGAGTTGGTATTATAGAGAGAGTCAAACTGTTAGAGAGAGAGAGTGTAGAATGAGATGAGACTGGGTAAATGTGAAAATTTCGGGTTTTGGGGATTAAATATGCGATCTGCCGAATCGGCCTTCATTGCATACCGCGACGCAAACCTTGGCGGGCTGCTACCGACCTAAAATGGAATATTCTTATCTTTCAAATGCAATATTCATATCTTGAAATTAAATATTCCTCGCGGACCATTAAGCCGGACCATGATGATTCGCGATTATCATGGCGGTCCGTCACCTCGAACCTTTGGTGGTCCATCACCTTAAACCCTTGGCAGTCCATTATAACACCCAAGTTCATAGTTTCAATCTCCATTCCTTGGTGGACTGTTATGACTTGTCATGGCGGTCCGCTATGGAATTCAAATTCCAATTCCTTAAGGAATTTCATTATAAATTGTTCCATTTGCATTCTTGACTAGTTTAATCACATAATAACCCGTCTAATGGGCTGAGGGGTCACATCATCACTGCCCTTATTACAGTAGAGAGAACAATGTAATCTTTATCTTTGTAAAACGAGAAGTGTAATATGGTAACTTCCTTTGTAAAGTTAGAACAAACTGATCACTTCTATAGTGAATGTAAAGCTTTGAATCTGGTTTCACATGAACATGAAAGAAAATATCGGATGCATCTACCTTAATACACTTACAAATGCATCATATCACCTATCCTATTATATTCCTAGTATTTATTTAAAAACATACATATATTTTAATGTTGAGTCCACTTTTAAACATAACATATATAACAAAAGATGTTGTTCGTCAGTTTAAAGTGTAAGGCCCCGTTCCCAGGACGCTTACAGCTGGTAAATCATTGCACATAAAACATAAATTTTCATCATATTACATAAAACGTTGCAGCGGAAACATTTAAACAAAACATTCCATTTCAATATAATAGCTTTTGCAAAATACTACATCGTTATCCAATTACAAAACCCAAGTTGCATTACATCACAAAAGCATTATAAATGGATGATATCCCAAAAGAGCTGAGTAGCCACCTCGTGCCATCCTCAGCAATCATTACCTACCAACTGAAACACATAAAAGTCAGCGTTGCTGAGTGAGTTCTAGTTTTATAAAATAAAACATACTTTCCTTTTGTTAAAACCATGCTTTAATTTCATGCGATCATACATCATACGTACACATAGATAATATCATTATTATTTTCATTAATCGTTCTTTCTTTCAATTTTCATATCTTTCGTACCAATACCATGTGCTACACCCCAAACTATATGGCTACCGGGCCGAAGTCTATAAATAGACAGCTATACATGGTGCCGCAGTACCGGGGTAAGCAGTAGAGGTTCTACACAAATGGTCGATCACAAAGAAAGACCCCAATGTGCATCCTCCCGGGGTAGCGAACCCGCACACCGTTGGGCTAACACCTTTTAATGGCGTGTCCCTTCCATACAATTACTTGTAAGCCTTTCGTTTCTTTTATCATTTATTAATGCATGCATTCTTCCTTCATGTTCTTCTTTCATTATCTTTCACTTTACGTTACATAATACTTTCATTTCATTCATTACCATTCAACGCAAGCCACGAGAAAGATAAACACACGACATAACAAGAACATAACATACACAGTCATCATCATCATACAGGGCAACATCATACATACATAACATACATCATGCAACATCATCATCATGCCCAACATAACCTCTAAGACCTCAAAAGTCATGTTATATGAACTTACAGGAACTTTCATGTCAAAACTTACATCTGCACTTTCCCCCGAAAGTCAGTACATAAACTACACTTTCCTCGGGTTCACCAGCCCTACTTGGGCGTATAGGCACCCTTCAGTCGCATGGCCTTTAGGTGACTGAACATCATGCGATTGGACCAATGCGGATGAACACCTATGTAGATGAACACCCAATCGTGCAAATGAAACTAATGCGAATAGACATTTATGCGACCGGGCTCTTAGTCGTGCGAATGAACCCTCAGTCGTGCGAATGAACCTCAATCGCACCTCAATCATCCGTATGGCCTCCATTCGGTCGCCTAGCCCTAGCTGGTGCAGAATGCAGTTCATCCCGAACCCAATCTGCCATTTTCGGCCTCCAAGCTCATGTAAACCCATTCTAAGCCCAAATCAACCATCCTAAACCTTAGGAATGCATACCACAACACCATTCAAGCACACACAATCCTGGAAACAAACTCCAAACGCATCACACGCAAACACATACAAATGGGTCAAACAGACACACACATACAAAAATAGGTTTTCAGATGTGTACCAGCCCCAAAATCGATCAAAAACGTTTAAAAGAGGGGTCCTAGAGCTCACACAAACGACCACAATGAGAAGATCTTCGATTAGATCCGCTACACAACGATTTTCACGCTCGAATCCACTCGAACCAAGCTCGAAACCCCTTTTTCTCCCTTTTCTCCTTCTCCTCTCTCTTTTAGCGGATTTGTGGGTGTGGGGAGAGGGTAAGGATGCCCTCTCCCTTTAAATACCCCCACTCACTCAACTTTCTCTCGTTGGAGAGTTTGGTCCCCAGACTTTGGACTTTTTTTCTTTTTCTTCTTTCGTCGGCTTCAAAATAAATAACCGGTGTTACAAGTCCCCCCTTAAATAGGTTTCGTCTCCGAAACCTGTTATTCCTTGAACAAACATGGGTAATGCCGCCTTATTTCTTCTTCAGTCTCCCATGTAGACTCGGATCCCTTCTTGTGCTTCCACTGTACACGCACAAGAGGAACCACTTTATTTCTCATCTTCTTCTATTTTCGATCAATAATTGCGACTGGTTGCTCCACATAATTGAGCCGTTCATCTACTTCAATATCCTCCAGTGGAACAATCATATCTTCATCTGCCAAGCACTTTCTCAGATGAGATACATAGAATGTCGGATGATTTCCACTTAACTCATCTAGTAACTCCAGTCTATAGGCCACCTTTCCTACTCGAGCAATGATTCGGAAAGGCCCTATATACCTTGGGCTCAACTTACCCCACTTTCGGAAACGAATGATACCCTTCCAAGGTAAGACCTTCAACATAACCCGGTCACCCACCTTAAACTCAATCAGTCTGCGTCGTTTATCAGCATACAACTTCTGTCTATCTTTGGTTGCCTTCATGAAGGCCTTGATCTTTTCAAGCTTCTCAGTCGTAGCCTCGATTACCTTGACGCTCCCTAACTCCTTCTGACCAATATCACCCCAACAT
This sequence comes from Flaveria trinervia, assembly GCA_025506515.1. NCBI lineage: Eukaryota > Viridiplantae > Streptophyta > Magnoliopsida > Asterales > Asteraceae > Flaveria > Flaveria trinervia. The sequence continues at coordinate 18,937,887 of CM046452.1, read as the reverse complement.
ACGGGTGTTCTGCATCTCCTACCGTATAGCATCTCATAAGGTGGCATACCAATGCTGGCAGGATAATTGTTGTTGTATGAGAATTCAACTAACGGTAAGTGGTCATCCTAACTTCCCCCAAAATCAATCACACATGCCCGAAGCATGTCCTCCAATGTTTGAATGGTCCTTTCTGACTGACCATCAGTCTGGGGATAGTAAGCCTTGCTAATGTGTAACCTCGTCCCCAGAGCATCGTGGAATTTCTTCCAAAATTTGGATGTAAACCGAGTGTCACGATCAGACATAATAGACACCGGCACACCGTTATGAGTTACAATTTCTTTGATGAAAAGATCAGCCAACCTCTCAGATCTTGAAAATCTTCACCTGTAGATGCCCAAAGCGAGGAATTCATATCCTCCCGAATCGAGTTCTAACACCAAGCGTGTTCTCACCCAATTCTGCGACCAGACCTCTCATTCTTTCAGAGTTAAGATGATCTTCTTTCAATGACTCATCTTGAAACTCTTTAACTTGGTTCATCACGTCAGAGGTCATGATTAGTTGATACGTCTTCACCCGAATCGGCTCGGGCTTCTCTTTTCGGCTAAAGGCATCAGCCACCACATTGGCTTTGCCCAGATGGTAGTGGATCTCATAATCATAATCCTTTATAAGTTCAACCACCGTCTATGTCTCATGTTTATATCCTTCTGCTCAAAGAAGTACTTCAAGCTCTTATGGTCAGTCAAAATGGTGCACTTCGTCCCGTAAAGAGAGTGCCTCCAAATCTTTAGTGCAAAGACCACGGCTGCTAGCTCCAAGTCATGAGTAGGGTAGTTGACCTCATGAACCTTCAACTGTCGAGATGCATAGGCTATAAATTTTCCTTTTTGCATTAACACACACCCTAAACCTAAGTAGGAAGCATCAGAATAAACCACCGGATCTTCACTTCCATCGGGTAATGACAGAATAGGAGCTTGAGTCAATCTCGCCTTCAATTCTTCAAACGCCTTCTCTTGAGCTTGACCCCATGCAAACTTCACATCCTTCCGGGTCAACTTAGTTAGTGCAGAAGCAATCTTAGAGAAGTCTTGGATAAATCTTCTATAGTTGCCTGGCAAACCTAAGAAGCTACGAATCTCGGAGGGCGTCTTTGGAGACTTCCATTGCATTACTGCCTCCACCTTTGCTAGGTCCACCATAATCCTGTCAAGATTCACCACATGACCCAAGAATTGAACCTCGCGCAACCAGAATGTGCACTTGGAGAACTTAGCTTACAACTTCTCCTTTCTCAACGTCTCTAAAACCTCCCGAATATGACCGGCATGCTCAATCTTGCTCTTCGAATAAATTAGGATATCATCAATAAACACAATCATTGATTTATCCAACATCGGCCGACACACCCGATTCATCAGATCCATAAAAGCAGCTGGCGCATTGGTCAAACCAAAAGACATGACAAGAAACTCGTAGTGACCATAACATGTGCGAAAAGCTGTTTTAGGGATATCCTGCTCCTTTACCTTCAACTGATGGTAGCCCTATCAAAGATCTATCCTTGAAAACCAACTAGCACCTTGAAGCTGGTCGAACAAAACATCTATTCTTGGTAAGGGGCATCGGTTCTTCACCGTCAACTTGTTCAGCTAGCGGTAGTCAATGAACATCCTCATACTACCGTCTTTCTTCTTCACAAACAGAACCTAAGCATCCCAAGGAGAGATACGCAGTCTAATAAACCCCTTATCAAGTAGCTCTTGCAACTGCTCCATCAATTCTTTCATCTCCGTCGGAGCCAACCGATACGGTGCCTTGGCAACAGGTTGGGCACCCGGTATCAGATCAATCTGAAACTCAATCTCTCTGTCAGGTGGCACTCCTGGTAAGTCTTCTGGAAACATGTCTAGAAAGTCACACATAACCAGTACATCGGATAGTTGTGGTGTTGGCGTATCCTCATCCTTTACATAAGCCAAGTAGGCGCTACATCCACGCCTCATACACTTTCCCGCCACCGCCATTGAGATTATTTTCGGGATCGTCATGACCCGATCTCCATAAACAGTTACCAAACTCCCATCAGGAAATGAATCATCTTCTTGTGACACACAATGTTTGCCTCGGAGTCCGCCAACCAATCCATCCCAAGAACCAAATCAAAACCACCTAAGGTCATCACAAACGGTCTAATAGGAAACTTATGACTTTCTAGCTCCACATCACAGTTCTCTATCATCTTAGAAATCCTGGTAGACTTACCTATGGCAGTTTCTACATCAAAGGGCGCATCAACACATCTACTACTATCAGGCAGCTTAGCACAGAAAGTAGCAGAAATAAAACTTTTACTGGCACCTAAATCGAATAACACAGAAGCTAAAGTTTGGTTCACTAGAAACGTACCGGACACAACATCAGGGTCTGTCCTAGCCTCCTCCTATGCCATAGTGAATGCCCTGGTGCTCACCCTCGGTCCTTCACTTCCCGTCTTCTTTATCCCAGAACCCTCAACTCTCGGGCTTCTTACAGTCTTTACTCATATGACCACTCTCCCCATAGTTGAAACATCTACCCGCACGACAATCCTTTGCGATGTGCCCCATCTTCCCATATTTGAAGCACACGTTCAATCCCAACCTACATTCCCCCGCATGCTTCCTTCCACATTTGCCACACCTCATTGACCTAGCACTCGATGTGATCACATGACGGTCATCCACCCGTGCCTTTTTGTTACCCGTCGAGGCATCACCCCGACCAAACCTTTTCCCATTCCAGTTCCGATCGCCACCACCCTTCTTGCTCACTTTGGTCACCACCACCTCCCATTCATCATATAATCTCCCCACCAAATCGACCGCCGACCTAAATGTGCCTAGCCGGGCAGCGATCATATGCCTGCGAATATCCACCGACAAGCCCTGAATGTACCTCTTGATCTTTCGAGACAGAGGCGTCACCTGATCCAGCACTAGCCGTGCCATTTCATTGAATTTGGTGGTGTACTGCTGGTGTGTCATGGTTCCCACCTCCAGCTGCAGGAATTCTCTCTCAACTTATCCATTTGTCTATGAGGACAGAACTCCTTAATCACTAGCTTCTTCAGTTCAGACCATCTCATCCTCCCGATTGCCCGACTACCCTCGGCTTGGACTATATTGTCCCACCAGCACAGAGCCGAGTTCATAAAAGAGTGGGCAGCAAACTTTACTTTTTGGTCCTCCAGGCACTCACTGATATTCAATACAGCTTCCATTTCTCTCACCCATCGGTGATCAGCAGCAGCAGTGCCGTTTCCATCAAAAATAGGGGACTTGTATCGTTGAAACGCCCCATAATTACAGCCTCGTGTCATCTCCTACACGGGCTCTTCTTCCTCCTCCTCTTCTTCATCATCCGAGAGACCGTTTCAGTCTCTGGTTGCTCTTGTCCTCCCAAGGACCTGTTTCTCTCCTTTCTTTCCCCTTCTCGTACAGCCTTGATAACTTCAGTCACTACAGACGGTAATATCGTCTGCATGACCTGATGAACTTCTTCTACAACAGCCTCCTTTACTGAGGCTCTCAGATTGGCGCTCTCGTCGCCATCCTCCAGATGAGGGGTCTCTGGTTCTTCGTGAACCACCTTCTCTATTCTGGGTCTTCCTCTCTTTTTCGCGGCTCAGCACCAAGCCCATCACAACCACCACCACGAGAGGCTTTCGAAGATCTACCACCAGCCATTCACATGCATACTGAAAGATTCAAACACCAACACGGTCATTCAAGAAAACAACTCAATATATGTCAACTATAGTAAGTCCCTAATTATAGTGGCCAGTTGTGATTAGCCACTTACTTTACTCTTCATACCCCAAGCATTACCTGTCCTGACTACATCAGTATTTAAATCTACAAACAACACATAAACCACATAACATGTGCACATAATACCAGTTAACATTATGAAAATACCTGATGGCACGCAACTACTCAGATTGGCATCCCTTCCCTTTCTGTCCCATTCTCAGTTTAAGTAACGGTTTATTTTGAAAATTTACCCATTTCACTTAAACTTTAGCTCTAATACCAACTTGTAATGCCCCATTCCCGGGACGCTTACAGCTGGTAAATCATTGCACATAAAACATAAATTTTCATCATATTACACAAAACATTGCAGCTGAAACATTTAAACAAAACATTCCATTTCAATATAATAGCTTTTGCAAAATAATACATCGTTATCCAATTACAAAACCCAAGTTGCATTACATCACAAAAGCATTATAAATAGATGTCATCCCAAAAGAGCTGAGTAGCCACCTCGTGCCATCCTTAGCAATCATTACCTGCCAACTGGAAACACATAAAAGTTAGCATTGCTGAGTAAGTTCTAGTTTTATAAAATAAAACATACTTTCTTTCGTTAAAACCGTGCTTTACTTTCATGCGATCATACATCATATGTACACATAGATAATATCATTATTATCTTCATTATTCGTTCTTTCTTTCACTTTTCATATCTTTCGTACCAATACCATGTGCTACACCCCAAACTATATGGCTACTGGGTCGAAGTCTATAAATAGACAGCTATACATGGTGCCGCAGTACTGGGGTAAGCGGTAGAGGTTCTATACAAATGGTCGATCGCAAAGAAAGACCCCAATGTGCATCCTCCCGGGGTAGCGAGCCCGCACACCGTTGGGCTAACACCTTTTAATGGCGTGTCCCTTCCATACAATTGCTTGCAAGCCTTTCATTTCTTTTATCATTTATTAATGCATGTATTCTTCCTTCATGTTCTTCTTTCATTATCTTTTACTTTATGTTACATAATACTTCCATTTCATTCATTAACATTCAACGCAAGCCACGAGAAAGATAAACATACGACATAACAAGGAACATAACATACATAGTCATCATCATCATACAAGGCACCCTTCATGAACTTATGGGAACATACATAACATACATCTTACATGAACTTACGGGAACTTTCACGTCAAAACTTACATCTGCACTTTCCCCTGAGAGTCGGTACATAAACTACACTTTCCTCGGGTTCACCAGCCCTACTTGGGCGTATGGGCACCCTTCAGTCGCATGGTCTTCAGGCGACTGAACATCATGCAATTGGACCAATGCGGATGAACACCCAATCGTGCAAATGAAACTAATGCGAATGGACATTTATGCGACTTGGCTCTCAGTCGTGCGAATGAACCCTCAGTCGTGCGAATGAACCTCAATCGTGCAAATGAACCTCAATCGCACCTCAATCAGCCGTATGGCCTCCATTCAGTCGCCTAGCCCTAGCTGGTGCAGAATCCAGTTCATCCCGAACCCAATCTGCCATTTTCGACCTCCAAGCTCATCTAAACCCATTCTAAGCCCAAATCAACCATCCTAAACCTTAGGAATGCATACCACAACACCATTCAAGCACACACAAGCCCGGAAACAAACTCCAAACGCATCACATGCGAACACATACAAATGAGTCAAACACACACACATACAAAAGCAGGTTTTCAGATGTGTTCCAGCCCCAAAATCGACCAAAACATTTAAAAGAGGGGTCCTAGAACTCACACAAACGACCACAATGAGAAGAGCTTCGATTAGACCCGCTACATAACGATTTCCACGCTCGAATCAACTCGAACCAAGCTTGAAACCTCTTTTTCTCCCTTTTCCTCCTTCTCCTCTCTCTTTTAGCTGATTTGTGGGTGTGGGGAAAGGGTAAGGGCTGCCCTCTCCCTTTAAATACCCCCACTTACCCAACTTTCTCTCGTTGGCAAGTTTGGTCCCCCGACTTTGGACTTTATTTCTTTTTCTTCTTTCGTCGGCTTCAAAATAAATAACCGGGTGTTACATAAAGCATACATTCCAAAACACCTAAACTGAACCATTCAAATTTGACTGATTTTGCGGTGTGGAATTTGAAATAGACTATGAAAACTAATAAGCTATAGTGATTACTTGTTCTTTCTACTTAAGATGTTATACAAACTGAATAATGAATGTGAGAGGCATATACTTTGCTATTTATTACACACACACACACACACACACATATATATATATATATATATATATATATATATATATATATATATATTAAGCAATGTTTTCAAAACTAGATCAGACGACAAACCGGATGCCTTACTGGTTTGGTGGTCGGACCGAATTTAAGAACCGGATGACGTTATAATTATATATTTAGTATATTATGTATATATAGTTGTATATAATAAATATAAGTAATTTATATATGATTTATATCTGTATTTTATAGTTATATATAAACTTAACTATATTTGTATATCTAACACATTAATTTATGGTTCAACACCTCATTTTTACCCATTAAAGTAAAAATAATCAAAATCCGGGACGAACCGGCCGGTTCGACCAACCCAAAACGATTCGATGCGAATCGAACCAACCACCTAGCCAATCCTTGGTCGGACCTGTCGAACCGCCACTCTGATCCCGTCCCAACAACATTGATATTAAGTGTACACACTTTATTTATATTAAAATTAGAAATTAAGACCCTCACAATGCGACGGGGCCATATGATGACATTAACATGGTAAAAAGTAAAGGAACGCATTCTGCATATTAATACATATATGAAAATTAGTTATAAACGGTATCAATGTTTTTCGGTTGATATTGATCTCATTCTTTATGATACCAGCATGTTACTGTCAGTCAATATAACCTACAATCCTAAAGAAACGTACTATTTTGAATTCAACTCCTATATAACGGTACAATATTCTTTGGTCAATATCGATCTCATTTTTCACGATACCAATACATCAACATCAATCGATATCGCCTACAATACCAAAATAGATAACCTACAATACCCAAATAGATAACTTATTATGAATACAACATCATTTTTGACAAAAGTATACTGAGGTGCTAAGAAAAAAAGTAAGCATAACCGTGTGAGTGTATATATATATATATATATAATATATATATATATATATATATATATAAATTAATGAACAAAATTACTGACGAAAAATCAAAATAGTAAAAATACTAATTAGTTAAAAGCGTATATTTCTACTCTAATAAAATGATAAATAATGATAACACCTGGCGTCACAACATTCCTTATCATTAATATTTTTTCGTTTCTCTCTCCTATTAAATAATCACATTAATTACTATAATATTATTTTATACTGTTTAGATTATAATAGTTTTTAATACATTAAGTAACAAGATCTTTTCATTGTTACAAAATAAGAAATTTTTATAAAACATTAATCTTTTTTAAAAATACAAATATTTTAAAATTGGTAAAAAGTAAATTTTTTATAAACAAAAAAAGATTCAAAGGTGAGAGTTATAATACAAAACATTTTTAAAATTCCCATTTTTTAAAAGCATTTGTTTTGAAACAAAATATTTACTTTTTTCTGAAAAAAAAGATTAAAAAGTGGATATCCTTATTTAATTTATGGTTATTACTTATATTTAATGGTTATTACTTATATTTAGTGGTTATTACTTATATTTATTTTAATTATATCTTATCTAAGAATTACATTTTATATTTAATAAAATTTTATTGTATTTAATATTTTATTTATTTAATGCGTATAATATATGAGTTTACTAAAACTAATATAATATATAGTAAAACAGTTACATTGATTATAAAATGAGTAGAGGTCTAAGTTGTATAATGAAGTTAGTCATTATCAAGTTTTTCCATTTAGCGTATAAATTGGCATTACAATTAAGGCTTATGGTAGATGCACCTCTCATAGGTTTTAAGGGTGGTCCTACATTTTAAACATTTTAAACGATGTTTAAGGGTTGTTTCACTTTATAGGCGCTCATTCAAAGGATGTGCCATTTAAACATTCACTTCACTTGTGAGGTTTGATACAATTTATAATAAAGGGTGCCGTAAAACATAATATTTTCTCTCAAAGGTGTTTGTGGGTATTTTCTCATTAGAGTGAAAAAGGTGATTATATTACCATTTTTTTCACACGTTATATTAATATCACGTCACAATTGTTATCATTTCTCTTATTTTTTAGGGGATGATTTAGGATTTTCCTCACTTTATATAATCCACTCTTATTTATTTTTAATTAACTATTAAACTAAAATTTTAATGGTTTACGAAATCTTAATTTTTTTATTAATTACACCTATAGAAAACTTTCAACTAAAACTTCAAAAATGAAATAAATATATTAATGGAACTAACAAAGCTTATCAACCCATTAGATATTGTTCTTTCACAAGTCAATTTGTTCATCTAAAAAAATAATTTTGTTAATTTTTACAAATATTCATATATAAAAAGAATATTTATTTATTTTATGTTATCACATTGAAACAACTAGTGTTTTAACCCGGACGCACGTTGCGCGTCTTAAAAACGGTGTACACCGAGGCTCAGATTAACGTTTCCATCATCATAGCCATAACCTAACAGTTTTTAGCCGAAGCCAAAGTAATGGTCTTAGACGAAGACTCGTTCATCATCATCGACATCAACAAAAAACAACCTCACAAATAATAAGATCACCAAACGACAGTAGTTTCTAGTACATGAATAGCAACAACTGAATTGATAACCGGTTGCAGCTACATAACAAAAATGGATGCCAAGCCAAGACAACCGACACTAGTTTTCATATAAAATCACAACGAACAGTCTCAAATAAGCATACGTTTAGCATCATCGACGTCAACAAATGGCCAAAAAAACACCCAACACCATTGATGTCATTGATGTCAACAAAAGATTAAACAATCATCAACATCAACTATTCAAAGAAGGAGATCATCTCGAAGGGATAAAGACAACCGACGGCCACAAAGGGGATGCAAAAGGCTAACAGACCCACCGCCACCATGAAAAAACGTGTCAGATCTAAGATCGGACTACCTCGAGCAAAGATGCAATGTCGACATTGTAAGGTTTCATATAAGGCTGATGCAACCCAAAACATTCAAATAGTCTGTCCTACATGTATGCACAAAGTGCTGAACTAGAATGCTTCGGAAGTTTCACATTCTGCATTATAAAACATTCTAAGTGTGAAATCTTCCGAAGCCAAGACCAATATATTCCAAAGCCAAATATGAAGTCTTCCGAAGCTTCAGAGACAAAGTCATTTTATGAACACAGATTTTTTCCGAAGACTTTTGAGTACATGCTTTATCTGATGTACCTTTTACCATAAAGCTGGACCACCTTTCCGCTGCGACTCTGTTTGACTCACCAAACAAGTTGGTGAAAATATCCATGCTTTTGGTAAATTGTACATGAGGGCTTGAGTCTGTTTCTTTCTGCTTTATGTACTTTTATTCTTTTTGTAATATGTTAGGATGTGAGCTATGGTATGTCATAATCACTAGTCAAAAGGCAATCTGCCTTTTGACTTTACATTGATTTTGTTGTTGTCTAGATCATGTATCTAGCTGTGCTTTTAAAGTATGGTCGGTTGTAGGATGTAGTATAAAGTATCTCTGGTCTCTTGTATCTTTCTTTATGCTTTGTAAACACTTGTAAGGAACTAGAGAGTAATATACAACATTCTTGAAAACTAAAACACTTGTGTTATTTGTTCTTGTTCTGTCTCTTTATTACTTGTGTTTCTTAGTATCATTGTAACTGGTTTTCTAGTTCCCCATTTGATCTGTTAAGTGTTCTAAATCAACTCTTCTCATTGTGTGTTGTGTTGTAAGTGACCAGCCCCCTCAAATGCTCCTGCAATTGGTATCAGAGCATTTCAAGTTAACTATAAGTTAAAGATAGAGGACTTAAAATGTAATTTTAAAAAGGCTGAAAATGACTATAAGTTAAAGATAGAGGACTTAGAGAAAACCATTTTAGTTCTTAAACATGAGCACATAAATTATAGGACCCAGATTAAAGATCTCATAACCAAGTTGTCTGAATGTCAGGATGAGCTTGTGATCAGCAAAGCCAGGGTAGAAAAATGTATTCTAGAAGAAGAGACATTCAAGAACATTATATCCTCATCCTTGCATGCAAAAGTTTGTTATCAGAATAAGCAGGGACTAGGATCTAATGAGATAACTCCTCCACACATAATCTTGTCTGTAAGATCTCCTAGGTGTGGAACTTATGAAGATGAGCTTCCACTCATAGACCCCTTGATTGAAGAGGATGAAGAAGTGATAATGGAGAATGCCTTTGAGAAGAACGAAAAAGAGGATTCTAAAAAGGGACACTATCCTTTTAAGGAGAGTCATGTTACTTTTCACCTTTTCAATCGGATCTTCTAGAGAGAGAAAGAAGAAGAGCTGAAGTTTCAGGTTTTAGAGAAAAGAATAAGAAGAAGTTCAAATTTGAGGTAAGAATTCTTGGTTTTATGATGTTCTTAAATGGCTTATGCCTTGGTTGTGTTTGTTTATGTGTTCGGTTATGTGTTTGGTGGGTTTCTAGGTGGTTAGACTCAATTTGCAGCCGGGTTTGAAGGAAGTCATACCCAAAGGCTGCTAAGGTGAGTTCTAGAACCCCCCTTTTTACATGTTTTAACTGATTTTGAGGCTAGAAATGCATGTTTAAATGTTTTTATTTTAATGGGTATTTCACCCGTATGTTATGTGTGTATGTTTGCGGGTGGGGTATGGTTTTGGGTATTTATGATGTTATGATGATGCTATGTTCTTGTTTTGATGCTTAGAATGTAAGATATAATTTTAGAACATGTTAGTTTGATGATTGGGATTGGATTGGAATGATTATAGTATAGGTTGGTTGCCCATGCGCCTGAATTAGGTCCATGCACCCAACGCTTTAAACTGTCTAAGTGTCACATGTGCCCAAAAGTTCATGCGCCCAAATAGTGTCCATGTGCCTAGAAATAGGCTGAATTTGACTAAGTGTCCAGACGCCCGGAAAGCCCATGCGCCTAGGCACTCATGCGCCTGCATAGTGCCCATGCGCCTAGGAAGTTGCCCGAAAGTGACTAAGTGTTGGCCATTCGCCCGTATAGTGCCCACGCGCCTAAAACTTTCCTAGGCACCTAAGTGTTCCCATGCGCCTAGAAGGCCATACGCTTGTATGATACCCATGCGCCTAAGACTTAGAATATTTTCTGAGATTTTGGGAAACATGTAAAATGTAGGCTTTGACTTGGGAGGTTCCCGAGGGTAATGAAGTTGACTTTTTGAGGTCATAGATTATGTGATAGGTGAGGTATGATCTGACATGATGATGATGTGTCATTGATGGTATGCTTATGCATGATGATGTGATGTGTATAATGATTGTTATGTCATGTATGATGTTGATGATGCCTTGTATGGTTATGTTTATGTTCCTTATTATGTATGTTTATTTTTCGTGGCTTTACGTGGTATAGTCGTAAATGTAAATGGTAAAGTATTATGTAATATAAAGCGAAACATAATGAAAAGAGGAACGTAAAGTATGAATAAATGCATGCATTAATAAATTATGAAATGAAAAGTCTTGCAAGCCTTGTATGGAGATTCACACCTAATGAAGGGTGTTAGTTCAACGGTGTGTAGGTTAGCTACCCTAGAAGGATGCACACCGGGGTCTAATCTTTGTAATTGACCATTTGTACAGAACCCTTGTCGCTTACCCCAGTACTGTGGTTAGGCCACCGGGCGCAATGTATGGGGGTCTATTATAGACTTCGACCCGGTACCCGCTTTATGCATAACAGTGGGGTATAACACAAGGCATTGGTACACATGAATTTACCATGGTTTTGTGGTCAGGCCATCTAACGCAATGTGTGGGGGCCTATTATAGACTTTGGCCCAGTGCCTGCTTTATGCATGACGATGGGGTAAAGTTCATGGTATTGGTACAGAATGTAAAGAAGTAATGATGAATGTACGTAATGAATGGTAATAAAAGATAATAATGGTATCATCAATATGTACCTATGATGCTTGATCGCGCCAAAAGGTAAAGGAAGGTTTTAAATGAAAGTAAAGTATTTTATTTTGCTGAGGATGGCACGGGTGGCTACTTGGCATGTTTTGGATGGCATCCATTTTGCATGACGATAATATTTTTGCATTGTAATGCGAACAAATAATGTTTTGTAACTGTTAACACTATTGTATTATTTTGAAAAAGCGATTATTAATATATGAAATGGTTTAAGTTAATTCCGCTGCAATGTTTTTCATAATGTTAAAATTATATTTATGTTTTGTACAATGATTAGCTATGAGCGTCCTGGGAACGGGGTTTTACAAAAATGAACTGTGTGATATGTGGGAGTACATCTCATCTTGCTAAGGATTGTTTCTACAATTCAAGAAGTACTCTCCATATGACCAAGGAAGAGACTTCTAAAAGTTTCAAGAAGAAACTAGCTTCAGAAGGAAAATTTGTTTCCTTCGGAAGCTCCAAAATGAAGAAGAAAGCAAGTGGAAATTGCCTTCGGAAGAAAATTTGGTCTCGGAATGAAGCATTGAAGCTTGTTGTAGTGATAGCAAGATCTTCCGAAGGTCTAGTCATCAAAACTTCCAAAGTCAGTAAAACTTTCGGAGTATTGAAGGTCAAGTCTAAACTTCCAAAGGTGGTGTGGAAGTTCAAGAAAGACCAAGTGACTGAAAGCTCTCAATCAACAACAGTCTAGGATCCTCAAAGTATGACTATAGGATCTATTACTATTTCATCACCTTCAACTTCTTTTGATAAACCAAGACAAGCAATGCTTGGGTTTCCAAGACAAACAAGAATATTTGGATCATTGATAGTGGTTGTTCCAGGCACATGACAGGAAATAGGTCACTACTCCAAAACTTTGAAAGAATTGATGGAGGGTAAATTGCTTTTGAAGGAGATGAATGAGGTTACATATCCGGAAGGGACAAGATCACAAATGGTAAGCTCAACATTGAGAAGGTAAACTTTCTCAAGGAGCTTGGATACAATCTTTTGAGTGTATCTCAATTTTATGATCAGAGTCATAACATGCTCTTTACTGAGCATGAGTGCATTGTTATCATGCCTAGGGTGGTCACTACTCATGAGCATATTTTGCTCAGAGTCCCCAGGAAAGGGAACATGTACAAGATAGATTTGCAAGAAACATCTCCCTCAGGAGAAGTTTCATGTTTTCTGTCCACAACAAATAGTGATGAGTCTTTTCTCTGGCATGAAAGAATATGTCATGTAAACTTTAAGAAAATGAATAAACTTATTAAGAATGTTTTGGTAACTAGAATGCCAAAGAAAGAGTTTACAAGTGATGACCATTGTGTTGCATGCCCGGAAGGGAAGCAACACAAGGTATCTCACAAGCCAAAGGAAAAAAACTCCATCACTACTCCCCTACACTTGTTACATATGGATCTTTTTGGCTCTACCAGTGTAATAAGTCTAGGAAGGACCTTTTACTGTTTAGTGATCACAGGTGACTTTACAAGATTCACTTGGGTCTGCTTCCTTAGAACTAAGGATGAGACTCCTAAGATTTAGAAGAATTTTATTTTAAAGATTGAGAATCATTCTGTTCATAAGGTCAAAAGCATTAAGATGTGATCAAGGAACTGAATTCAAGAACCAAATCCTTGATAAATTTTGTGATGAAAAGGGTATTACAAGACAATATAGTGCTCCCAGGACTCCTCAGCAAAATGGTTTTGCTGAGAGGAGAAACCTAACACTTATTGAAGCTGCAAGAACTATGTTGTCTGACTCTAAACTGCCTATCACCTTCTGGGTAGAGGCAGTCAACACTAGTCGTTATGTGCAAAACAGAGTTTTAGTGGTTAAGACACATTGTAAGACTCCTTATGAACTTTGGCACAAGAGGAAATCTTTCATTGGTTTTCTCAGGTCATTTGGATGTCCTTGCACCATCTTGTATACCAAAAATCAAATTACCAAATTTGCTGAGAAATCAGATAATGGACATTTCATTGGATACTCTTCCCAAGCTAAGGCTTATAGAGCATAAAATTTCAAAACTAGGATTGTTGAGGAGTCAGCCAATGTGACTTTCAATGAACACACACCCAGTGTAACTGGTTCTGGTCTTGATTGGCTATTTGATCTTGATTTAGTTACCAACTGTTTAAACAAATCTTGTGAGAATGTTTCAGGGTTTACAAATATTTTACCAACAGGTGATCCTGATCCAAGATTTGAGATGATAAGACCTTCAAGCTATACAACTTTAACTCCAGTTGTAACTAATTCTGCAAATTAAGTTTCTATCAGCATAATAATGACCAATTCAGTTGATACATCTGAGATGTCTTCAAATTCTAGTTCAGAGGCTCAAGAACCAGATAAAGAAGCTTTAAATGTAGAAGACCATAGTGGTGGTAAAAGTGATCAAGAATTTCTTGATGCTGACAACCACTCCAATTAAGACAACATCAATGATGTCACACACTCATTGGATCAAGTCTCACTTGATAAGTGTGTTGATAAGATGGGAGAAACATCAATGCTAGATCTAAATTTCTCTAATTTAGATCTCTCTCAGCAACTTGCTGTGATTGCTCAGCTAAGGATCCACAAGTCTCATCCCACCTCAAACATCATTAGAGATGTTGACTTAGGGGTAAGAAAAAGAAGACAAACTCATGATGCAAATCTTTGTCTTCACTTTTTTTTCTTATCTCAGATAGAGCCTAAGAATATTACTGAGGCTCTGAAGGATGGAAGTTGGGTTATGCAAGAGGAGCTGCTTCAATTCAAGAGGCAAAAGGCTTGGAACCTATGTCCTCTTCCTCATGGGAAGACTACTATAGGAACCAAATGGGTTTTAGGAATAAAAAGATGATAGAGGACTTGTCATCAAAAACAGAGCTAGACTAGTTGTTCAAGGGTACACACAAGAAGAAGGAATTGACTACACAGATGTATTTGCTCCTGTAGCAAGACTGGAAGCTGTTGGGATATTCTTGCCGTTTGCTGCATCTAAGAACTTCAAGGTCTATCAACTTGATGTCAAGTGTGCATTTCTCTATGGGGTGATTGATGAAAAGGTGTATGTCAGACAACCACCGGGCTTTGTAGATCCTGATCATCTTGATTATGTCTGCAGGCTTGATAAGGCTCTTTATGGGTTACATCAAGCACCAAGGAAGTGGTATGAGACTCTTTCTTAGTATCTCTGCAAGCATGGATACAGAAGACGTACTATAGATGGAACTCTCTTCATCAAAGGAACAGGAAATGACTTGATGCTAGTTTAAGTGTATGTTGATGACATTATCTTTGGTTCAACTAATCTAAAGCTCTACAAAGACTTTAAGAAGCTGATGAATTATAGATTTGAAATGAGTGCCATAGGGGAACTTAATTTCTTCCTAGGAATTCAAGTGAAGCAAGTTGAAGATGACATCTTCATAAGTTAGTCAAAGTATGTTCAAGACATACTCAAAAGGTTCAACATGACTGATTGCAAGATTGCTAAGACACCCATAGCAAGAAACCACTCCCTTAGGCCTGACCTTGAGGGGGAGTTTGTGGATGAACATCTCTACAGGGCTATAATTGGGTATCTTATGTACCTTACAACTAGCTGGCCTAATATCATATTTGCCATATGTGTTTGTGCAAGATATCAAGCCAACCCCAAGATGTCACACCTTATCACTATCAAGAGAATTTTAAGATACCTCAAATATACTTTAACACTTGGCCTTTGGTATATAAAGAATTCTAACTTTAATCTGTATGCATATACAGATAGTGATTATGGTGGATGCAATATGACTACAAAGTCTACATCAGGGGGATGTCAGTTTCTTGGTGGAAGGGTTGTCTTATAGCAATGCAAGAAGCAATCCTATGTCTCTGTATCAACTACTGAAGCTGAATACATTGCTACTGCAAGCTGTTATGCTTAAGTACTTTGGATTCAAAATCAGATGTTGAACTATGGGTTCAACTTTAAAGAGACTCTCATTCACATAGATAACAATAATGCCATCTCTATTACAGAGAATCCTTTGCAACACTCAATGACAAACACATCAATATTAGGTATCATTTTATTAGAGATAACTTTGAGAAAGGTGTGATCAAACTAGTCAAGGTTAACACAAATGAACAATATGTTGATTTGTTCACCAAAGCTTTTGATGAGCAGAGATTTAAATATCTCATATCAACTATTGGGATGATTAACCTTGAGTAGTTTTTCTTAAAACTAATTCATATTATTTCTAAAATTTATGTGTCCTAAGTTGTCTATTTCATCATTTTCATAAGCTTTTGTTTTTCTTAGGAGAACAATCTTTCTAGAAGACTTTCCTTAAATTTTTGAAAATCTTGATCTTTTATGTCATTCGAAAGATATGGTTTTATTTTCGAAAGAAACTTATGCCTTTAAAACAAACAACTGCTTAAGTAAAATTTCCTTCGGAAGAAAATTTTAAAATATCTTCCAAAGTTTAACATTTCTCTTAAGTACTTGAATGTTTTCAAGGATAACTTTCTTCCGAACTAAATTAACTCTTGGAAGCTTTATATTTAGTTGAATAAAGTATCCAAGCCTTAGTTCTCTTCCGAAGCAAAATTTTAAAACTCTCAGGAATATCTTCCGAAGTCATTTTGGCTTCGGAAGCTTTTTATCAAAACTTTCAAAGACAAATTACCTTCGGAAGATTTTTGACTTCCAAGAAAACTACCTTTTGAGCAAAAAGCAAACTACCTTTTCAGAGATGGGGCTGACATCCAAATTTCAAAGTTTATCATCTTTCATTAACTTTGTCTGAAATCCTTTTCATATATAAACCCAATGGTTCCCCCTCTTTCTTTATCATCTTCATCTTCTTCCAGACCTAAATTCCAAACCTCTCTCTAAAACCGCATTTGTTCTTCAGTTCCTTCACCTCTAAGCTTTCTTAAATGGCCAACCTCAACCGCGGAAATGATCCAAACTTCTCTATGTAGTTGCATAGGCAACACAATAAGGTTGCTCTGTTACACTCTGAGAAAGATCCTTATTGCTCAGAGGTTTGTCGATTTTTGGCTCTGGCAAACAATTCCACCTCCCTTACCATTGATCCTGTTCTTTATGAGGATCATTAGCTTGATTTCTGGAAGACTATCAAGAGGTCATCCTGGATGGGGAGAAGGCACTATCTACCAAAGTGCAGGGGAAGACAATCTTTATCACTCCAGCCATCATACACAACCATCTTTAGCTGGATGATGAGGAAGGTGAATGTCCTTTCCTAAGAAAGCTGCCAACCACTCATTTGAGCAGATGGGCTATGAAGGAGACTTTTCTGTCAAGACCTTCAGGAAAGGGAAGGTCTCCTTCCAGTGGAAGTACCTACTTCATGTGGTCATCCACAGCTTGTCTAACAAGGATGGAGGCTGGGACCAGATTCCTGAAGATCTCTCCTTTATAGTGCATGAAATGGTTCAGGGGTCAAGTTCAGGTACTCTCAGTTTGTTTATACAAATTGCTTACTAACTTGGAATCGTTAGAGTATTATATGTTTCCTAGATATGTTCAGCATGTTCTTAACTGTGAACTGGGCTCATAGTTGAGGAAAACAAATAATATTCTTAAATTGGGACAGATGAAGCCCGGCATCTTTAAAATTTTGAAGAAACCAACTATTGGCTTCTCTGGGATAGAAACAACCCTTTTCCCTAAAATATTAGAGCTCATTACTCAAGGTGACAACCTAGCAACACAAGCTAGTGTTGAACCCACACCTTCTACCTCTCAACCACGAAAACAACCACAAATCACCCTCAGCTACCAAAGAAAATCCAAACGAACCCTTGCACAAGTTACTCAGTTTATGCAGGCCCCCATACTACTACCCAAACAGGAGGAAGTGGACACTGGAGCTCCCACTTCTCCTAAGGCCAAAGCTCTCTCCAGCCTGAGTCATAAAGGTCTGTGAGTGACAAAGAGAAAAGGAAACTAACTTCTGAGGAGATTGAGAAGAGGAGAAAGAAAGAGGAAAAGGAAGCTAAGGGGAGAAAGTTCCTCTACTGAGTCTGCTGGCTTCATTGAAGTTGCAATTAGGGTTGCTCCCAGACCAAACACTCAGAAATGATGAGTTGAGGGCAGTCAGGATTGCTTACTTACAGACCAAGAACTATGATATTGATAATATCATCTCCCTCTACTTAGAGGAATTAAATGAACTGGTTGACATGGAAATATCAAAAGAAAGAAAGGAGACAAAGGATACAAGATTGCTTCTTCAAGTTAAGGAACAAAAACGACTAAAAGGCTCTACAAACATGTTCCTACCATTTCACCAGTTTAAGAAAGCCTTGTACAACAAGTTTTGGTTCCACAAGAACCTCAGATAGACAAAGAAATTGATAGGATCAACATGATCAACTACTTGAGTGCCACAGGCTTGTATTAGGCAGATGGACTTCTTCCTTTCTCCTTTGAGTACATCGAGTTTGAGTATCTTAAGCAGCTTGAACTTGAAGTACTCAAAGAAAGAAAGACAGCAAAGAGAACGATAAGAGAAGATGCTACAAAGGAAAGAGCCATCATCCAAAAGAGCATGAAGAAGTTTGCTGATAGGCAGAGGATGATGAGCTTCTTGAAGCTGTATGGATTCTCCGGAAGGAGACTTGGCCCTATGACTCTATCTACTATGGACGAGCACATTAGGGTGATCAAGCAGAAGATCAAAAGAGGAGAACTTGTTGACTTACACTCCCCACCAAGTCAGGTCCCTTAAGAAGTGGAGGTTAAGGTATAACCTTTTGAGATAACACAACCTGGGCGTCCTGCTGAGTCTCAGCAAGTTTTATCTTCTGATCCATAGTAGGGTTTTGTCCCCTCTCAATCTGAACTTGTAAGAGAGGAAAACCCAACTAAGCAAGATAAAGATGATCAACAAGGTGTTGCAGACCAATCTTCTCAGTTAAAAAGTTTAAAGAGGAGAAAAAGGATAGCTTCTAAACCAAAGTCTAAGAAGAAGAAGAAAGAGGCATCCATCTCCAAATCTCAAGATGAGTCAAAACATCTTGAGAATGTGCAACAAGAGTAAGCTCCACCAACTCCAATTCAAGCAGCTCCTCTGGCATCAGGAAGACCCATCTTGTCCTGTAGTTACTCTACAAATCTAGAAAGATGGTATGCCATCAGAGATCAAGGTGTTAAAGATGTCTACACATGGCAAGACATGTTCAATCTACCTCTGCATGATCTCTTTGAGATGAGAAGACATTTTGAGAGTTTGAATGATCATGACCATCTTATGAAGAAGGGCATGATCATTATCATAATGAGGACTATCAATATCTGAAGTCTTCAAATATTTGGTATCATCATCCTAGGGGAAGTTTGTAAGGTTTCATATAAGGCTGATGCAACCCAAAATATCCAAATAGTCTGTGTTGCATGTATGCATAAAGTGTTGAAGTAGAATGCTTCGGAAGTTTCACATTCTGTATTAGAAAACATTCTAAGTGTGAAATCTTCCGAAGTCAAGACCAATATCTTTCGAAGCCAAATATGAAGTCTTTCGAAGCTTCAGAGACAAAGTCTTCCGAAGCCATTTTATGAACACAGATTTCTTCTGAAGACTTTTAAGTACATGCTTTAAAGTATGACCGGCTGTAGGATGTAGTATAAAGTATCTCTGGCCCCTTGTATCTTTCTTTATGCTTTGTAAACACTTGTAAGGAACTAGAGAGCAATATACAACATTCTTGAAAACCAAAACACTTGTGTTATTTGTCTTGTTTTGTCTCTTTATTACTTGTGTTTCTTAGTATCATTGTAACTGGTTTTCTAGTTTCCCATTTGATCTGTTAAGTGTTCTAAATCAACTCTTCTTATTGTGTGTTGTGTTGTAAGTGACCAGCCCCCTCAAACGATCCTGCATACATGCAAGTGATCAAACCGGCATCACCACCGAAAGCATCGACGACACCGATATCACCACCAAGAGCATTGCCAACCGGCCACCAACAACCAAGCAAAACCACATCGGTACCGACCTGAAAAACCATACTTTTTGCTAAGGTGCAAATATGTGCAAGAGGCCCAAGCTAGCGTTTCGTTAGAGAAGAACAAATGCAAATAGATGTCATGAATTGTCGTCAGCTCAACCTATACCAGCCGCAACACCACCATCACAACCAACTTAAAAAGGGGGTTGGTAACCCAACACCGTCAGGCGATATTGACAATGCAGGTTGAAGACAGTGGCGATATAGGTGGAAAGCCATGGTGGTATGGGAGAACAGAGAGCACTTCTATCTCTAGAGAAGAACCAGTGAGAAGATAAAATGGTTTCTCTCTTTTAAACTCATATGGGGCAAGATACACAACTCCACAAACATATATAACCAAACAACAAATAAAAGAACCCAACTGTAGAAACTAATTCTTTTTCATATATATGGTAATAATATGATATTGATATTTTATGAACTATGATCATATTTTGTATTTTTATACTTCAAAATTTTTTATTAGAATAATATTAAAGTGGTCTATATGTTTATAACTTTATCATCTATTTAAATAATATTAAATTGGGATCAAAATTTATAAAACTTATATTTTAATCAGGTAACGAGCTAGTCATGAGCCGAGCTGACATAGGCTTTGGCTCAGCTCGTTAACAAACCGAGTTGATTTTGAGCAAATTACGAGACGCGAGCTTTTTGAACAACTTTAGTTTTAAATAATCATTTTGTCGTGTTGCAAGTTCGATCGAACTTATTCCTTAACAACTTTATAGTCTACCTTTAAATAAATTCAGTTGTTTATTGTATGTTTGTGTGTATTATTATTAAGTCTAAAACGTTCGTGACATGCCAGTAAGTTTCAAACAGAACCACGGTCGACTCTTTTCCCGATGTAAACTAACACATTCGTTAAATGAAAACTCAACGAGTTTATATAATTGATTGTATTATAAAAAAAGATTTTATGAATGATTGTTATCAACAAACATGGTTAATGTTCAATGATATAGTATGATACGAGAGGGAAGAAATAAAAAAGGTTGTTAAAAGAAATAAAAAGTGTTGTAGGTACCGTTATGTGACGGGGACACTGAATGACAAGTAAATGGCATCTTCTGAGCTGTTGTCGTTATGTACCTACTTACTATACAACCTACGCAAAACTATACATACTAGGTCGGCGCCATCAGTCTGTGCTTTGCTTATGTTCATGTTACACATACATACATACATACATACATACATTCATTCATACATGAATATACAATGCTATCTATGTATCTATTTAAAATAAATCTATGTATCTATTATCGATGTGTGTCATTTACACATGTAGCATAGGTGTGCCCCATTTTGTCTCACCCTTCTTCGATACACCGCCTCCATCCTATTATTTTGTTCCTTTTTAATGTTTTACTAGTTTTTTTAACTTAATTTATTTTAACGATAAATGTACAATTATATTTTAAAAAATAAATGTTATCTGTATCGGATGTATCTATCTGTTTTCAATGGGACCACACCCTAACTCTCTTATGAGAAAACTCATTGCTGAAAAAAAACTCACTGGTTCAAGACTAAGTATTTTTAATCATAAAGAGATTTGAACTCATAATATATCCTTTATTTACATGTCATAAATACCTTATTTTAATAAGTTGGACTAAAGATCATTACTTTATTTTTTTTTAATTTAATTGAAGACTTTTTTTTTCAAGTATGTTTACATAGGGTGCTAATTATATCATTAATTTTAATGACGTTTGAAACCATACCCAACCCAATACTCTGGTAAACTTGTTTCCTTTAGAAATGTTAGGTTTCAAGATGTAATTTAGAGAAATTTATATTTTTCGTCCTTTTTAAGTATATCTTAAATTTTAGTTTTTGTTTTTAAACTATGAAAGTAACAAAACACGTTTATTTTCTTTTCATAAAGAATCTTTATTTTGAAATTAGAACTAAACTTATACTATGAAAAATGAAGAAGAACTTAAGCTAAAAGTAAAAGTAAACGTAATGAGGTTTTAAGTATTTTAGCATCTTAAAAAGTTTATTGCACCAACCCCGTTGGCATTATAGGGTGTCATAAGTGGAGAGTGTTTTCACCGTGACACCCTAATATCTCATAAATGGATGACGACTGAAGAGGCATTAAAATACATTAACCATTACATATGTTTTTGTTAAAAATATGACGTTAAGTGGACGTTAATGTGATGTCAAATGCCCCTTAAGATGCATTTACCATTACATACGGTCCAAGACAAAATACAAACAATTAAAAAATATCTTTTGTTATTTTCATAGTGTAAGAATGAACAGAAAATTGAAGGTAGAAGAAAAACACTATTTACTCCATAAATTATAGATATCTATAAACTATTCAATTTGAGTCCAAGCACGTAGTGTTATCTACCCACGGATATAAAAAAAAAAAGCAAACACAAAATTTCTTCAAATTGTTTTATATGCATAACTAGAAGTTGACTAATAGTTCAGTTTAGGTGGTTTACAACATTATACAAATAGTGTTAAGACCAGAAAACTATTTTGTTTAGGTGCTCGGTGATATTCTCTGATGTAATGTTGGGCTTGAAGGTGTATTAGGGGAACGTTTAGGGCCCAAAACTTTTTAAAAGGCCCTGAATTTTTATTTTATTTTATGTTTAAGAATTACTAATAAGCTTATATTTTTTCAAAACTCAAATCATATATTCTAAAAGGAGCCCGATTAACCCTTTTAAGTTTAAAATTTTAAAATCTTATTTATTTACCCAACCATATTAATCGATTCAATTGTTGATTACACAAAATGACATGCACCTCATCAATTTAACACCTTACTAAACGCCATACATGATGGGTGTGATAGAAGGGTATCAGTAGAAAACATGAGCAAATATTAATCCCTCACATAAATAATGCCTTTCATCTTGCCAATCCTATTTGTATAAGGATCCAGTTTTAAAACAAGTTTTAATCCGAAAACAAGAGACAAGGACATTGATGAGAAAATAACGTGACCTGATGACAAATGGTAAACGAATGCGAAATGAACTTGGTTTGAAAAAAATTCTCACAACCCGAATGAACATGTTAGAATTCAAACAAATAAGGTATTCTAAAGCAATAAAGAAACACCAGTTTTAGTGTGAAAAATCTCTTAAAACGAGAATAACAACCACCAGACTACTGGAGACGCTTCTAATATACTATCAAATTTAGAGGAATACAAAGTTTTCTCTAAATATAATAGAGACGCATAATAACTATAACTATACTATACTTGGAACTAAACTAGTAAAGTATACCGAAATCATAAATAAAGATAAAAGAAAGAAACACCGAATAGAAGTTATGATAAAATTTCCCCTTTTTCTTCATCTTTTTTATCTTGCGACAGTATTCTTCCAAAACCACACAAAAGAATCACCAATTTATATGTATTGATTTTTGTGTGTTAACGTGATAGGAGCAACACCAAGAAAAACCCCTTTTGTACTTGTTGTCAAAAGAACAATCTACACAGAAAACCTTTTTTTAGTTTTCTTGCTATATCAAAACAGTAGCCAATCCCACAAAACGGATGTGTTGTTTTGTGGATCAAAACAGAAGTGATGGCTAATGGGCTTACTATCCAGAAGAGCACATAACAAAATGTATGGGCTAACAGGATGGACAATGGGTTTTCTTATTGCCCAAAACAACCCAACACCTAGTCCCACATCATTTATCCTTCTCCTGAGCCCAATTTTCTTTACAAAACTAATGCAAAACCCAAAGTCATCAAAATTCTTATGAATATTCGAAAGTCAAACTTCACGTTGCTAGCCTTCTGCATGTTTAATTTAATTAATCCTTGTCCCCACGTTCTATTTTGTTTCAAACTACTGTATGTATTTAGGTTTAATTAGCTTTAAGTTTTTATTTTAATTGTTACGTGCACTACTTCACGTTTACGGTAAGGTCCCATAGTTTTAGGAATCTATGCATTCTATTTAAATGTACTTTCATTTGAGAAGACGGAGAACATAAAAATTACCATTCTTTACTTTTACGTTATTGTTCTTAGTTCCTATTTGGAGACCGTCAGTCTCGAACTTGGCTCTATCAAATGCTCTACTTCTTAATAGACGACTTATCAAGAAGAGTAGCGTTATATAAACAGTTAAGTTAGCAACTATAATGAGATCACCACAAAAAACTATACAACTCATGCAACCCTTACCCAATGAACTTTTCTAAATGCTCAATCACTCCCTAAAGAAATCTACTTTTTGAAGCTTTGACGGATTCGAGAACTTTTTTAAAGGCTTTAAAAAGAGCAAAGTAGAGAGGTTTCCATGCGAAGCACCGATTAACAAGGGTAAGTCTACCATCGAAAGAAAAACCTTCGGCTTTCAAACCATTAATTGATATCTAAACTTCCTCAAAATCAGGTTCCATTGCTTTGAAAATATCATATTAGCTTTGATGGGGAGTCGAAGGTACGTGGAGTGAAAACTAGCGTGTTTACAGTCCAAAATACAAGCAAGTTTTGCGATAACTAGCTTGTTTGCATATTTACTTAAATGTGTTTTCGTTATGTATATAAATTAACGTCTCACATACATGTTCAATAATAAACAAATACAGTTATTAGAAATGTAGATCCAAATAGTTACTTCAACTATAGTGTTGTATATAACAAAAATAGAACGAATATCTAATTTAAATACGTGTTCGCTATGTATAGAAATTTAAGAATATAAAACTAAGGAATTTCACCTAGCAGCTCATGTCTCATGAAAGGATGAAATCCGAGTAAATAGATTTAAGAATGATGTTAGATTTGGGCCTGGTCCAGTTCAAGTTGAAATAATAGTTTTGCAAACCGTTTGAAAATTGAAATATGAGTGGTTAGAGGTGGGCATAAAAATCGGGTTCGGATCTGATTCAGTGTATCCAACCCGGATCCAGGTACGGGTAGTATCCAATGGGAGGCACACCCGGGTTGGACCCGTTTAAACCCGTAGGGTTGGAACCAGGTTTAGTTTTTGACTTTTAGCGAACCCGACCCGAACCTCAAGGTGGGCAAAAAAACCGGTTCGGGAACCGGTTTGGCCGGAAAAGCCGAAACCAGTTTGAGGCCTAAACTGGTTCGAACCCGACCCAACCCAACCCACCAATTCCTCCCCGGTTTTCCATTTTCAAATTTGAAACCGGTTTTCAAACCGGTTCACAACTCGGTCATCAAACCGGTTTTAAACCCAGTTACCGTTGGGTAACGGCTATATAACTGTTTGTACCATTTTGACCATTTTTTATGTGTTTTACCATTATACCCCCACTAGGTTAATATATATATATATATATATAATATATATATATATATATATATAATATATATATATATATATTATATATATATATATATATATATTTTGATGTTTTGGTTGAATCACAACAACTTATAATACTCCTTACTCTCAAAAATCTCAAAATGCTCTCCCAAATATTATCGTTTTAAACACTCTCACAAAAAATCTCACAAATCGTTTAATCAAGTGCTCAATCATCCGTTGGTTGTGAAGCGTTTTCAAGTAACATGGTGGTAGCAATCCTTCCTACGAATAGGAACCCCAAAGTATGGTGCAATTACGATTTATATCAAATGGCTAGCAGTCCAAACAAGGCTTGTTGTAAGTTTTGTCATAAGTTTTTCAAAAAAGATGCAAACACAATGTTGAAAAACCATATTTCAAATAAATATTGTAAAGCGTTAAAAGGTGAACCTTCTCAATGTCAAGCTTTGATGACAAATGAAGGAAATATTTAGGCTTATAATGTTGATGCGGTTCGGGAGCAAATGGCGCACTTTGTAATTCAAGAAAACTTGCTATTCAAACATTTCGACAACGAACGTTTGACTCGACTCATTCAACGAACTCTCCAACCACGTTACACCAATGTAAGTCGTGCTACTCTTCGACGAGATTGTTTAAAAATATGGAAAAAAACTAAAAATGAATTAATATCTTATTTTGAAAATTTACAAACCGGTGTTAACTTAACTAGTGATGTTTGATCAACACCTCACGGTTCACCGGACTCGTACATTTGTGTCACCACCCATTAGGTTGAACCCGACTCGTTGCAAATGAGGAAACATACGATTGCGTTTGAAATGTTTGATTATCCTCACACCAGCCAAAACATTTTTTATCTTATTGATAAAGTTATTCAAACGTATAAATTAGAAAGCAAAATATTTTCTATATCTTTTGATAACGCGTAAGTAACACTCTTGCAATAGATCATTTGGAATTAAAATATAAACCAATGTGTAAGGGTGTGTTTTTTCATAGTTGATGTGTTGCGCATATTATAAACTTAGTCGTTCAAGACGGTTTAAAAACAATTAAAACAGTGAAAGATTGTTTTAAAAGAGTGTTACGTGGCATTTTTAGCAATAACTAAAGATATACTAAATATCGCAAGTTTTGTAAAGACGCAAATACCAAATGTTTAGGCCCGAATTGGGATAACATGTTTGAAAAGGTTATTGAACAAAAAGAAAGTTTAATAGTATTTTATAATAGTTTGGTAAGTCGTAGAAAGACAAATTCTTACCATCCATCGAGTTGGGCCGTTATTAAAAAAGTAACAAAAATGCTTCAAATTTTTAAAAATGCAAAAACGTGTCTTTCCGGAGTTTATTATCCAACGAGTCTTTTAGTACTTCACCAAATTTATTTAATGACTTCAAATTTAAATGAGATGTCGTATAGGGGTAGACCTTATTCGGATATGATACCCCCAATGAAAGATAAAAAATGTATGATAAAACTTTAAAAACTACTTTTAACAAACAATTAGAAAAATGTATGAAGTTTATTTATTAAAATACGGGAAAACATCACAAAGCCGTGAGGCTTTAAGGCATGCGGCATATGTTGAAAGTTCAAATGATCAAATGTTTGATTTATATAATGCTTTAAGGGATGAATGTAATAAACGTCAATGTGGTAACACTCCGAGTAGTGAACTCGAGAGGATGGTCTTAAAAACTTTTTATCCATCATGACTTTACAAGATTTTAAAATTTTTGACTTGTTAGCTTGGTGGAAAGGTAATGATAATCAATTTTCCATCCTATCCACCATGGTCCGAGATTTTCTAACCGTCCAAGCTTCCATCATGACTTGGTAGCTTCGGAATCTGATTTTTCTATTAGTGGCAGGGTTATATCAATAAAACGAACTTGACTCACTCCACAAGCGGTGAATGTCAATTTACAGGAGAAGAGGTGGACTAAACCTCTGTAGTCTGCAACAAGAATAGTGTCTGCTTTTTAACATCTACAAACGGCTAAAATCAACTTATGGTGGTATGTGGCGGTGTTGGAAGTTGGTGGTGATGGTAGATGGTGGGTGATGGTGGACGCTAGGAGTGGCGGACGGTGGTGGTAGTGTATGGTGGTGGTGGCGGCGACAATGGTGGTGGAGGTAGGTGATGGTAGTGGACATGGGTGGTGATGGGGTGATGGTGTTTAATCCTCTATAGATTTTAGAAGACTTAGAAGTGGTTGTGTAGAAGACTTACCTAATAAACTTTGGTTTAGTCAAATGTTTTAGATTTATCATGGTACAGTAAGTGCAAGTTTAAAGGTATAGTTAGACATGATGTATATGAACAATTGTGCTCCTAAAGATAAAATATATTAAACATGAAAGTTGAATGAAATGACATACCAAGGTGATCGAGGATGAAAAATTGTTAATACTGCTATTTCACATTGTATTGAAAAGCTAACAGTGTCATTTAAAACCTTATCCATTTTTTTCTTGGCATAAAACATTAGTTGTCCGGAATTTTCAAAGGACCCACAAATTTATTCTCACAATCGCCACCAAAAGTGGTTTTTACAAGATAGAGACAAAAAAAGGGATTCAATCAATCCGCTATGGCACCAGACAGTGAATTTGAGGGAACAAGATGTCAAGCCTCTTGGATATAGAATGCCAAACAAGTATGTGTTCAAACATCAATTAGCATTTTTGATAGTTGAATAGCAAACTGAACATAGTAAAAGATGGAATATTTATCCTCTTTTAGCCAGATTAGCTCCGGTGGTTATGCAATCTAGCAAAACCCCGAAGGTAATATATTCACCATACGTAAGATAAACCAGAGTGGTTTGCGTGTCCACTGAGAGGGTGCAAAGATTAATAGAATTCTAGATTGTTTTTTTTTTATCAAAAACACATCATTATCTTCATCCATAGACCAAATTCATATATCTTTATTAGTATAGAATGAATAAGAAGACAAAAGGGGTTGAAAAGGCTGGAATTACGATTGTTTAGTTCCCTATGGGTCTTCGTCAATCACATGAGAATCTGCAATTAGGAAGCCAACGAAACAACTTTTATATGTCAATCACATGAGAATCTGCAATTGTAACATCTTACTCTGCACCATAGATAGATTGAATAACTTTTACTCACAAGCTAAATTAAGTTTTATCAAATCTCTATCTCTATTCTCAAAGGTGAGTAAGAGGCTATTTGATAATTTTTAAATGATTAAGTACCGGACCAATAAGAGTTCTGAACAATTAAGCGTTGAAGCATTAAGAGGTCTTATCTATTAAGAGCTAGTATATCGTTTAACTATTCAAAGACAAATATTTGACCAATTAAGATAAGATCTCTTAACCATTTAGCATTAAACCTCTTAATCATTTAGCATTAGACCTTTTAATCATTCAACATTAGTATAATGCTTAACCATTTAGAGGCAAATGTCTGAATCATTCAGACAATTGCTCGCGAAACAAACAATATAAATCATTAAATGTTGAATTATTCAGATTTCTCAATTATTAAAATGGTGACTCAAATGCTATCAAACAACCCTTAAGGTTTTAACTTTCAAAGAGAGCCAATCCCTAATGCTCATTTTACTTTAGAAGCTAGGTCTCATTTATGATAACAACTCCATTTATATTTTTATATATCATTTCATTATATTTTTTAATATTTTAGGATTCAGAAAAAAGAAACACAAAAAGTACAAATTGGGCCAGAATTTGAGTCCGTTTAATATGGGGTTTAAGATATTCAATACAATAATGGATCGATTAGACCTCGGGTCTGGTTACTCTGGTAGACCAAGTAACCAGCACAATCTTAATACATTTTTTAGTGTCTATAGATAATAATATACCAAATATAATAATAGTTTTCATTTACTAAAGTAACAATCTAGCTATATATATTTGAAAGGAAATATGATGAAAACTATATTTACCATCAACTTTGTTAGTTAAATATTTATAAAGTTGGTAAGCTAAATAAAAATAATGATTAGAGATACATAGATATTTTATTTTTAGAGATGCATTTACATGAAATTATCTATTACTATTAAAACATTTGGTCCATAGTTTTTTTTTTGGTTTTTTTTATATGGTTTCTTTTAGGTGTGGGTTCGAGGTTTGGGATGAGGTTTTTCTTGTGGGTTTTTGGTGTCTGGACACGACTCTTTGATGTGTGTTTCGATTATATTCGTTTATAGAGTTCGTTGGCGTTGTCTTCTCTGGGTTCCTACTTTCTTTCTTTCTTCATCGATACCATTACGATCTTCGCTATTAAGGTTTGAGTTTTCCTTTTGTTTGGTTTTTTTGGGGCTTTAATTTTCGTCGGTTTCTATTTTGGACTGTGTCGCCTTCTTCCGGCTTTAATTATCGTCTGTTTTGTGTATGGTGTTGTGCTTTGATTTAGTTTTGAGTTCTGCATATTCTGGTGTGTTATGAATTTTGGGTTTTTGGTGTGTTTTATTTTGTGTATTTTGCTATTTTATGGTTTCAAATCTTTATTTTATTTTTGATTTTAATTTAGGATTACATTAAAACTCGGATAGTCGTGACAATACGCGACACCAAAAGCTAGTTAAATAAATAAAGGTATAGTGAGTTCGTCTGGTTTTGCCTAAACACGTCACAAGTGAACTACCACAGACATGGTGGGCTGTTGGGTTGTAGGCCCATATTGTCTCTATAGGAGTTTTCATAAACAGTTAATATATATATAAAAAAATTTAAGACAAAATTATAACATATGTATATACATATGTATACTTCAGATGTATAAGATAGTTATGTGATTGTATCTCCTATTTTATTCCTCCACTATATCTATACAACATTACATACATGTATGTATATGGTTATTATTGTTATAGTTGACATTATTCTTGCATAAAAAATACCGTTTATGTTTATACTAAACAGTTTCTAAGTTGTCGTAAATAAAGCTATAGAACTTGATCGCTTGGGGCCGTATAAAACTATTTAAAGTGGAGATTTAAAAAGAAGGTGCAATTTAACTGTCTTATATGCATCTACAATATAAAAATGTATATATCTTCTATAAATTTGTGTTAAGTTTTCTACAATTATAAATAACTGTTTATGCAAACTATTATAGACAATCTGGGCCTACAACCCAACAGCCCAGCATGTATGTGTTAGTCCACGTGTGAAATGCCTATTTATTTAATATCGTGTAAATTCATATTTAAATATAGAAGCATCTATATATCTCTTGTTTTTATTTATATTTAGTTTACCAATTTTATTAATAAATTGCTTAAGTACTTAATATTATAGTTTCTATCATATTTCCTGTCCCTTGTTTTTTTCTTTACACAATACTGTTTTTCTTAGTTAATTTAGTTAGTATCTAAAAGAAAATAATTTTATTAATTATATCAAATTAAGAATCACAATTGGCAAAAGACAAAATTAAATAATTCTTGGGAAATAATAAAGTAGTCACCTAGACATTTAAAGAGATCGTGACAAATTTGAGTTCTAGCAGAATTTCAAACGGTAGTGATATATGGTCAATATATATTAATTTGTTTATCTTTTTCTTTATTAATAGGCCAAAATTTTGTTGTCACTTCGAATAAAACAAAGTTTAGACAAAATATTAAAGGTAAAAGAAGAAAAACTAGCTAATGGGGGCTAGCCTATGTGATAAAACTTTGTTTTTCAAAGTAAAGTTTGAGTTTAAGCTCAACATTTCATAATTGGTTTGAAGTAATTCAAAACAATTAAACACAATTAAACAATCATTTATTTTACAAGAAAACGTAAAAGAAAAGCTCAAAAATTATAATTACGTGTGTGTGAGTGTATACAAAAGAATTCATAAGAAAACTAATAATATGTGAAAACTAAAGAAGTCACAAAACCACTCATAATTTATAATTTTTTTATTCTTTTAAATGTTAAAAATGTATTTAAGTATCTATTACATATATGTTGAATATACATATGAAAATGAAGAATGTTACACATTCATCACACTATGTTAATCAGGCTATGTTGAACCAAAATTTTACGTTAGTGTAAGTTACACTTACCTTTTGTAAATATTTATAGATGTAAGTGCAACTTACACTAGTGTAAAAATTTTTAAGTTTACAAATTTATACATATACATAAAATAACATATTTTTGTATATGTGTAATGATTTTATTTCAACCAAAAATAATAATGATTATTATTGATCTTGAAAAGTTAACATGATTATCGTAATAATAGAGGCTTAATATTTGACCCTACCACACACACACACACACACACACACACACACAACACACACACACACACACACACACACACACACACACACACACACACACACATATATATATATATATATATATATATATATATATATATATATATATATATATTATATATATATATATATATTAAGAAGGCTTTAGAAAATAGATGAAGTTGTTTTTTTAAAAAAAGGAAAATTTGAAAATGGAGGAGAATTGTTATATTAGTGGTTTAACGTGGTGTAAATGTCAGATACACTACATAATGATGGTGTAAGTGTTTGTTACATTATTTTTAACGGGTTATCATAATAAAGGTGAGTTAACAACCGTTCTTTCCCTTACACACACACAAAAGGGGTAGATCAAATAAAAACCATTAAAAGTTGTAAAAAATAATATATTATTTCTATCACTCACGACACATGCCATATTTTATTAAAAAATAAAATCTAATGTTAAGGGCATTTTAGTGTTTTTTATTTTTTCCTCTTTTTCACTTGTACTATTTTTAATATTATATTAATGTAATAAACTATGAGTCATTCATTTGATTTTTCCCGGTCTTTTAACACATGTGTAAAATATAATTTCTTATACTTTAACAAATATGAAAATAATTTAATGAAATATTTTAACACATCGGTTAAAATATTTTAATGCAATTCATATAACAATTGAACATGAGCAAAAAAAAATTATATATGTGTAATAGTTAATTAAACATGAGTACAAGACATTTACACAAATAAGCAAAGAAACTACATCTACAACCCAAAAAAATCTTCACATAATAAAAAATCCACATGCTACTTTGTTGATTATGCCTTAATCATATCTTAAATCTAGACTAGTCAACATTATATGAAAAAACCAAGATGAAACATGAATTAGCAACTAGTTTAAACATATAAATATTAATCTGAAAAATTAAAGAAAAAGTTTACATTTGTGTATATCTAGTTTACACATACGTGTATTTAGTTTTGCACATGTATAGTTAAACATGTAAAAATTCAGTTTACTCATGTGTAAAACTGCAGGATCGAGGTTGGTCACTCAACACAATGGTTATATTTCAAACTTACTAGATCACACTCGATTTGATGAAGTAGAGTTCTTTGAGAGTTGATAACAATATATTAAGTAAACAAGACACAAAGAATATTTTTCAAGATACTTGTATATATTACTTCTCAACTTAAAGTGTTACAAGACTCTATCAAGCATGTGAAATGAGTTACAATGAGAAACTATCTATACTACTATCTCAGCCGGTTATAATTTGATACCAGCTGGAAACTTACGATTAAACAAATACTACATTGCTAGAAGTAAGGTATCTAAGATAAACTACTATCCTCGATGAGGTAGTCATGACATGTCCATGACTTACCTTTTGTCAACAACTAAAGTTGGTAACTGTACTAACTGATAAATTATGAATAATGGAATAAAGTATGGTCAACTACATGGATATGAGAAACTCCATTTAGTATCTCTAAGGTTGCAGCAGAGTGTTAAAGGGACCATACTTATTTCCACTAGTTCATAGTAGGTTCTTTCGAATGTTAACTAACTTCGTAAGAATAAGTTCTTCCAAAGCCACTTATACTTCGGAAGAGTCTACTTCTTCCGAGACTTGTGCTGATCTTCATGAGTTCATACTTCGGAAGTAATTGTCTTGAAATCTTCTAAGTACATGTTGAACTTCGGAAAAAAGATAACTTTGTATTAACAAGATGACTTTGTATTCAGAAGTTAGGATTCCTCTTTGGAAATTCTTTTATCCTTAGTTCTTTGGAAGTGCAACTTTTCTCTTTGAAGTTCTTTCATAGTTGTACCAAAAATGTTTTTAAGTGTTTGTTTTTTTTGCACTAGCCTTACTTGATCCAACAAACTCCCCCTAGACTGATGCTATCAAAACCTCACTTGTTTCTACTTCTAAAAGCTTTCAGCATCAATGAGAGAAGATACTTATCCGTTTCTTTATTCTTTCCAGAGGTGATGCTGAGAAGCTTGTACAAGTCATTGTAGACAGAAGATCTAGTCTATTACTTTGAATGACATGCACCCTCTATTGTGTCCTTCTGAAAAAAGTCAGTTGACGGGAGTTATAATCATACTCCCATCTAACTATGGGTTCTAGTTCAGGGCCTTCAACCATTTGCAAGAAAGCCTTTCCTTTGGTGAGTGACCCTTTCTTTTTTTCCCTTCTCTTAGCTTCAACTCTTCTTCAGTCTTGGCCTTTGTATTTAATTCAACTAGATGAAGACTGCTTAGATAGTTTCTGATATGAGCAGCTACTTCTGAGTTGGAGGGATTGGAGAATGGTTTCTTTGCTAACTCAGCAATGCCAAATCTATTGGAATGTAGTAGAGAAGACACATTAAGTCTGTTGACTACACCATTCTCTCTTTCCACAATAAAGTTGTGAGAAGAGTCTTCTAACCACCACTGGGCTATCTTTTTTCTAGAAATAAGGGGCTAAGATGGTAGCTTGTCTCCCTTCTTAGAGTCTAGCAAATTCACCAGCCTTCATCTCAACTTTTTATCTTCTTCCACAAAGGAGTCAGAGTTAGTTACAAAGAGTTTAAAAGCTTGGTCCAATGTTCCTCTTGGCAGATCAAGGAATTGTTCTCTTGTAAGAGAACATGAGAAGCCATTAGTGCAGGTTAATTTAATGGACCCCTCCTCACAAGAGACATTGCTTAGAATGGTGCAGTTGATGAGCTTCCTCTTGATCTCCTTGAACTCTTCCAAGGTCAAAGGTTTGGATGATTGAAAGGATGACTTGGGTGGTTGATGGGTGGATATTGGTTGGGTTCTGGGAAGTGTTTTGGGTTTAAGGATAGGTAGTGGTGGTTGTTGTGATGTAGTGGGAGAGGATGAGGGTAAGGTTGATAATATGGGTTCAGGGGTGTAAGGCTCAGTGGTTGGCTGAGATTTGATGGGAAAAAAAGAAAAGGTATTGGTTCAAGTTGAGGTTATGGTGAGGGTTTGGAAGTCATCCTCTGTATATTTTTGTATACCTCTTTCCTTCTTCCTGAGCGACTATCAGCCTTGATGTCACTCACATGTCGCTGCCCGGGTTCTTTCCGACTTGTCTACCAGAAAAGCTATGGGCCTTGAGATAAGCTTTCATCTAGGCTTTGTCTCCCATCTTATTGGCTGCCACAAGTTGAGCTTCTTCTACTTTTTTCTTCCCCTCCTCCTTAAGCTTTTCCCTAGCTGCCTTTCTCCTCTCCTTATCCATTTGATCTTGATCTTTGTGGAAGAGCCACAAGATCATGTTATTATCATGAGGAGATAATTCTTCAAAAGAGTAACCTCTAGAACATATAAAGGTTGTCCTCTCATTCCTCAGCTGTTGTTCTGGTTCCTCTTTTTTCCTTGCTTTTCCTCCTTTAAGTCAATCTTGCTGCTTCCTCTTGTTCTTTCTGCAACAGGGTTTCCTTTTCTAACTCCACCAGCTCCTCAAGTGGTAGGATGAGCGCATCTTCACTTTCTGCTTCGAGATTGACAAGTCTGTCGATGATCTCCACCCTTTTTCAATTGTTGATAGCCTCCTAGTTTGCCACAAATGCTTTACTACTTGTAGTTAATAGCTTCCCAGTGAGGATTCTATCTTTTCTCTTAAGTTTTTCCAACCTTTCTTCCTTAAGCAGTTCTTTCGCAATCATCTTCCTCTTGCCTTTGATGTCTTTGGAAGCTTGAGTCTTAGAGATTCAAGTGGAGAGGATCTAGGTTGGTGGGTGGTGATTTGAGCTTATGGTGATGAAGATTTTTGAGTGAGAGGGATTCTGAAAAAGTCTTCACTAGTTATCTTAGAGGCCAGATCAAGAATTGCCTTTATGATAATTAGATTATTAGACAAAGAAGATAATCCTTCCGTAACTTGTACTTCAGCTTTAGAAGTTAGAGGGATTTGTTAGGATCGTGTACTGGACGAATACTAACAGATTTACACGTGTACCGAATCAAATAGTGCGGAATCCTATTTGATTGGTGATCCAATCAGTGAGAACGCACATAGAATCAATTAAAGATTGAATCTAAACGTTAAGAATGATTAGAAATTGATCTACTGCGCTCTATGAAGTTGGAACAGGTTGCTAGAGGCCTCTGGACGGCTAGGGTATGTGTAGGTATCGAAATATTCAAAGTGTCATGTTTTTCCACGATTTAAGTGGTATTTATAGGTTAGGGTTTTTCATTCGGGCGACTAAACCGTTAGCATGGTTCAGTTGTGTGATTGAGTCATGCGGTTGATCCATTCGCATGAATGAGTGTTCAGTCATGCGACTAAGCCAATCTCATGTCATAATCGTGCGACTGATCCAGTCTCCTGGTTCAGTCGTGGGACTGGTCCATTAGCATGAAGTTATTCATGCGTATGGTCCATTAGCATGGGCCAATCACATGAGAACTTCATATGATTTAGTTTGAACATGTTTCACAATCATTAACTGACTTAGATTTATTGAAACAAACACAACCTATATAGTTAGTTCAATAAGTGTTATTACATAGCAAGCAATGAAATATTAAACATTATAAGCATAACCACATATTGTATTTCATTAAGTACCCATTCAATTACATATGTGTAAGACAATAAAGACATTTTACATTAAGTTCAGAAACTAGGGACACATGTATCTACAAACTCCCCCTTGGACCTAGTTTCATCTACTGTCTTACATCCTTCATAAGCTCCTCATATTTCTTGTACTTCTCCTCTCTTGTGACTCCTGTGTGTATTTCGAATGCAAAGGAGAGTCTTATGACATTCTGGAATTGGAGGGCTTGTACAATATCCTGCACATCATAGAACAGTGGCCACTTGTATAATGTATATACAATCATCACCAGACAATTCAGTAAGCCACATCGGGTCAAACACCCTGATAGTTTCCATACTACCGTTTCTGTTCAACACTATGATGACCTCTCCTGTTCTCCAATCATAGTACCACCAATTGAAGTATGGAGTGAAGTCTTGTGGCATTTCCCGTAGAGGGATCTTAGACATTGTGCGTGGAGGACTCCACTTCAGCACTATTTTCGGTTTTCCA
The DNA here is from genome assembly GCA_025506515.1 of Flaveria trinervia. Classification (NCBI taxonomy): domain Eukaryota; kingdom Viridiplantae; phylum Streptophyta; class Magnoliopsida; order Asterales; family Asteraceae; genus Flaveria; species Flaveria trinervia. Next base: position 18,901,251 of record CM046452.1, on the reverse strand, counting down.
GTTATGGCATTAACCTCAGATCGTCTGATATACCTCGTTGGTTGTTGAGGTTTGAAGTTGACCCATCTGGTGTGGTACTCTCTCTTTAGAGCTGCTTCAAACCAGCCTGGCATCTTACAAAGGTTAGCATATAGCAATTTCAACTTTGCTAACTAGTTAAGATCAAAACCAGGAAGAGTCTTCAGATCGTGTGGGAATCTGAAGTACTCAATCCCCTACTCATGTTTAACTGCATAAACGTTGAGATCTTCAAAATATGCCCACGCTATGATTTTCCCGACACCTTGTGATGTTTTTTACTTTGTAAAGCTTGGTGTAGACAGTTGATGTTGGAGCACTGTGTTGGGCTCTTATTTCTTCAAAGCATGCAGCCCATTCAGCCTTTCTGATGTTGACTTCAGCGTCCAAGGCTTGGGCCTGCTCTTTATTCTTTTCTGACTCTTGTTCCATTTTATTCAGAGTCTCAAAAGTATCACTAACAAGATTGTCACCCAGATTGAGAACTACATTACCCTTATTGTCAGTGTACTCTGGATAATGTTGATCCGTGACATCTTCAATCTCGATCTCATCGACATCATGAAGCTCATCGTCACTTTCCCCTTGGACTGTAGGAGCATCCTTTACAATCTCGTCGGGATTTAGTCGGAACATTTCGGCGAGTTGCTCGTCGGTGAGATCATGAATTATCTCTCCTTCTTCAGGAGTGTAATTCACCGATCTCCTGACTATCCCCTGCAGATCAAGACTCATTTGATTTGTTGGAGGGGAGCAACATCATATTCATCTCCTTGAAAATTTGGATCTGCTTGATTTAAAATAACACATCAACCATTAGTCAACAATCAAAGCAGTAAACATCAATAATAAATGTAAACATTAATTACATTAATTTGATACAATATATAACTACACATGATTTTAAATAACATAAAAAACTATGCAATACTCTTGTCTTGAATCATGTGTTCCTCTGCTGACGGGGTTGAAGTAGAGGCACCTTTGTCTTGAGCTTTCTTGGTCCTCCTTTCACTTGCTGATGTGGCACCCGTAGCAGCTGTATCTCCTTCTCCTTCATCATCATCATCATCATCATCATCATCATCACCTTCATCAATATCAACACCTCCCTCTATGTCATCACCTTGATCATCATCATCATCATCATCATCATCATCATCACTGTCATCATCATCTCCATCATCTCCATCACCTTCTCGGATCTTTAGAGGCTCATCTTTAAATCCCTTCAGTCTCACATAAGCTTCTTGTTCTGGGCCTCTAAACCTTGTATCCTCTGTATTGAGGATGTATGCATCTCTCTCAGCTCTGTGATCTCTTGGCTCTAAGCCTCAATCCTCTGAATGGATGAGGCATGTGTCTCATGCAGCTCCTCAATCTGTTGGCTCTGAGCCTCGATCCTCTGGGCTTGGGAGACATTGAGCTCCATCAGCTGATTAAGCTGAGAGGCTCGCTGTTCATCTATCGCCAACAACTTCAGCACTAACCGGTTAAGGTTAGCCAGCTGCTCCTCCAACCCGATAGATGGGTAAGAGGATCCAAAAACAGGTGGGACCTGTGATGAGGTCCCAGCTCATGGCTAGTGGTGGTGGTAGTGGATGTAGAGAAGATTAGGGGTGGTATAGATGTGGATGGATGTGGATGAGCTGTAGTGGTGGTGGATGGGAAGTGGGTAACTGGTGGAGTGGGTGTGGTAGTGGTGTATGAGGTGGTAGTGGTGGTGGGTGGAATGGTGGTAGTGGTGGTAAGTGATGTGGTAGCAGTGCTGGTGGTAGTGGTGGAGGGTGTGGCTGAGGTAGTGGCTATGGTGGTAGAAGAGGTCAAAGTGAACTTTAGTCGCTTCCCCTTCTTACCATAGGGGTGAGCCATCCTCTTCCTCCTTATGCCTTTCGACTCTGAGGCTCCCCTAGGTTGTTGGGCGGGTTCGGGGCATATGAGGGATCTGAGTCAGCAACAGCATACCTGGACTCCCTGGGCGTCCACCAACTGCCCTCAAACCTCTCTCTGTGGCAACCACCCAGCTGCCCACAGTCCTTGTGAGAGGCTCTTCATCACTCTCTGCCTCCTCATCTGGAGGACAAAAGTCCTGGTGAAAGCTAGCAGTAGTGGCATTAGTAGGAGGTGGTGAAGTAACATGAGTAGTGGGGCCCCTAGTAGGAGCGGGCCCAGTGCCTCTGCCAGTATCACCGTCATCGTTGGAGTCGTCAGATGGTAGAGCAATCTGCTCAACATCTGAGTCACTCTCCTCATGACGCCACTTTCGCCTACCTGGCACCACGTAATCAACCTGGGCTAGATGCCCGAAGAGTCTCTTCACAGGGGGTTTGACCTGCTTTCCCTGGTAGACCTTCATGCGGCCTAGTGTCATGTCATCCATTACCTCCATCGACACCGCATCTTGGCTCTCCTTAGGTAAAGAGGGCAACTTCTCATCAATGATCATTTAGAGAAACCTAGGGTACATGCAAAAACCTTCTTTACCCCTAGTCTCCAGATTCTCTATCAGATAAGAGAATATCATGCTCGAGAAGCTGAAAGGGTGGTTCAAAACCAGTGCCACGTAGGCATTTTGAATCTGGTCTAAAAGATCATCAAACCCACCCCTTCTTGAAGCCAAGCACTTAAGGATGACATGTGCAAAGTACTTGTACTGGGGACACAGGTTGCTCTTGTTGAGCACACCTGCATTAATATCCCCAACATACTTCATCCTTAGGAAGCACCCTCTCACAGTTAGAGGGTGAAGTCTGGTAGGGTGATCAGCATCATCACCCAAAGCAAGTACATGTCGTATATCCTCAGCTGTGACCTTGATCGCCTGACCAAAAATACTACTGCGGATGCTGTAAGGCTTGTGTGAACGGTCAACCGATGCCCCCTCCCAGAAGGCCTACTGAATAGACCTAAAGGGAGTGCACGATGTGGATATAGCCTTGTATATCCTGGATCTCTTAAGGAAAGCAATGATCCCTGCAAACTCGGCACCATTCTGAGTAGTGGCATCTAAATGAGCACATATGTTGTGCTTGGGGTTGATGGACCACCTATTCGCCACAGATCTGTAATACAAGACAAATAGACGTTAGATCACCACATATCCAAAATCAGTTCTAATTAACCTGGTTGAGTTCAGTCTGGTTCAATCATGCGATTGAACCATGCAACTATGTTCAGTCGGTTGACCTGGCATGTGACTGGGTTCAATCGGGTGACTGAGCAGGCGACTGAGTTCAATCGAGTGACTGAGCCTGCAACTGGTTCAGTCGGTCTACTGAGCTCATTCGTATTATCCATTCGGCCGATTGAGTCATTCGACCAGCTCAATCGTGTGATTGGAGTTCATCTTGGTGTCCAGTCGCATGACCCACTGTTCGGTCAACTGAAATTCGAATTTGGACCAAATCTTGAAATTAGACGTCATGTATTAGTTCCTTAGACTCGCAATCATTATACTAATAACCTTGATTTTAACATTTTGCATAGTTTAGTTAGGTTATTAGTCCATTCTCAGTGTCGGTTCTTGTAAAGGCCGAATTAGGGCTCAAACCAAATAGACTTCGGTTACACAACACCGCATTGTACGTGTATAACAAGTGGAGATCGTCAGAATATCGAAATTAGGAGTGAAAATCGGCCAGTGAAAATTTCGGCAGAGTAACGGTACAATGTGCGATTTTAGGGTGATTAGGGGGTGATGAGTTTGTGCGATCAACTATGGCCCTATTTATACTGAATCTGGTTTCAATGGGCCGACTGGACCCATTCGCTTTGTTCATTCGGGCGATTGGACCTCAGTCGTGCGATTGGTTCAGTCGATCACTTTCAGTCGGCCGACTGGATTTCAGTCGGGCGATTGACTCATTCGCACAGCTCCATTCGGTCGACTGGCTCAATCTGATATGCCATTCGGGTGAATGGTTCATACTCATGTGCCATTCAGCTGTCTAGTGCATAAGTATGGTTGTTCCATACTCATGGTCCTGTCATGCGATTGGATCATACTCATGATTTTGACTTTATGACCATTCCACACTTAAACCCTTTTAACCTTTGATTAGACATGTTAAGCACTCGATCATCTCAGACATGATCATTTTAATTTAGAACACTTTTGATCACCTCAGACGTGATCCTTTTAAAACAATTTGTCACCTCAGACGTGACCCATTTACTTTTGAAAATATGTGTGGTCCCCTCAGATGTGACCCTTTTAGGTGATTAAAACCCCTATTGAATTCCATGCCGTAGTCCAATGTTTAACAAACTAAATTGTCGAAATTTAAACATAATACAAGAAATAAAACTGAAATACAAAACTAAAACTTGTTTTTGTGGTTTTGAGTGAGGTGTAAATCCTAAGATGAAAATCTAATAGATTCATTTTCTGAAAAGGCAGCTTCAATTCGTTTTGACCATAAATGGACCAATTCAATTGGAATCATACGGAAATTCAAATCATTCGGGACATTTTATCAAAAACCATTTGATGCTCGATTCTTGTTTTTCATCTAGAGTCGTTAGCAAGTTTAGGAAATCATACTAGTACTATTAGATCCCCACATTGATTTGGACTTTCAAGAATTGTAGCCACGATGATTGTCAGTATGCTGGTCCTCTTAAATCCATACACAGACTTTCGACACAGATTGGTGATAGTTTAAGGTTTGATTATTTCAACAAGCATTTGTGGATCCCACACTTATATGGTAATCAACATTCCTCAGGAGATTTTTGAGTGGTTTCAGGGTAGTTTTCAAGAAGAAACTATTCTTAGAACTTTCAAAGTGAAGCCAAGCCTCATGTCAGTGCCACCGCACAACAGAGAGGCGGCAAACAACAATGAATTCTAGAATATATAAATTATGCTTATCCTTAGGTCAGTGCCACCGCACAGCAGAGAGACACATAGCCTATCTTCTTGTTTGAGCAAGTTTAATCTTTTTGCACAGATCTCACCAACAACATAGGTTATTAGTTTGATTGCTTTTGCATTTTTTCATGTGCCTTTGCTCATATTTTGGTCTTACGCTCACATTTGTGGCGTTTATTCTGCTTGTCACCCCTTATTGGAATTTTGTTGATTGTGTTAACCAGGGATAAGATGATAACCCACAGCTTGTTGAATAGCTTAGTTTGTTCTTGAGATCACCAACAAGGTCTAATCATCTATTTTGTTGAATCTACCGACATATCATCTGTGGTCTAGCAACCTCTAGGTCTACTTTCTTTGTGTTACCTTGGTAGTAGCTAGTTTTACTATCATTTTTCCTTTTATATTGCTCAGACTACACATACTTATACTTTGAATTTCGCATCTTATTCAATTTAAAATTTTAAAGTCCCAACTGGTTTGTTCCTGTGTACTATCATTTTCCAAATCATTGAATCGGTATCACAGATATGATCTAGTTTCTATCATCTAGCCTCTCCTCCTCCCTCGTTTTTTTAATAATGTTACTACCTAAACGTATTCTCCCCCTAAAATTCTAAAACCGTTACCGATTTATGCTTTTTAGGAGTTTAATAGGTGACGAAATAACACTAATTTAATTAACTACTTAAAATTAAACAAATAAATAAAAAATAAAAATTAAAAGAAATATGGACTATACGCATCGGACTACACATGGTCATCTTCATGAATTACATCACTTTTCCTTTTAACGCCATTGACCTCTAACAAGTATAGAAAACGTGGTTTATCAAAAGCCTTTGTATAGAGGTCAGGACGTTGAAAATTCGTAATTATTTTAACAACATCGATTAAATTCTTTTCAAAACAATCACATATAAAGTGAGATTTTATGCCGATGTGTTTGGTCTTATGATGTTGGACCAGATTTTTAGTTACTGCAATTGCAGCAGAGTTATCAACAAAAAATAGGAGTAGAAGAGAAATTCAAACCATAGTCCCGCATTTGCTGTTGAATCCATATGATTTGTGAACAGCAACTTGCAGTAGCAACGTATTCGGCTTCACAGGTTGACAAAGCAACCGAGGTCTGCTTCTTACACTGCCAGGTCACTAATCTCCTCCAAAGAATTGACAACCCGCTGATGTAGACTTGTAGTTCATCTTGCAGCCACCGTAATCCGAGTCACCATAAGCTGTTAGCTCGAAGTCATCGTCATGAGAATACCACAACCCAAGTGTTGGAGTACCCTTCAGACAACGGAAGATCCTTTTGACCCCTATCAGATGGTAACTTTTGGCTTTGTATGATATCTTGAACATAAACATGTCGCGTACATGATATAAGGTCTTGAGGCAGTGAGGTACATGAGAGATCCAATCATTCCTCGGTACATGGTGGCATCGACCAGATCACCATTCTCGTCAGGTGCTACATCATGGTTTATAGCAAGTGGAGTCCCAGCTGCGGAAGCATTCTCCATGTCAAACCGACTGAGAATATCTCCTACATACTTGGTCTGATGTAGGAAAATCCCTTTTGGTTTCTGATCCATCTGTAACCCGAGAAAGAATTTCATCTCTCCCTTGGCACTCATTTCAAACTCAGCCTTCATCCCTTTTGATGTAGGAAAATCGTTTCTTGGACCCGAAGATTATGTCATCGACATAGATTTGGACAAGCTAGTAAATCACCATCCTTTTCTTTGATGAACAGTGTGCAGTCAATGACACCTCTACGAAAACCATGTTTCACAAGGTGAGTCGAGAGTTTCTCATACCAGGCCCTGGGAGGTTGATGAAGCCCATATAAAGCCTTGTCGAGTTTGTAAACTCTGTCCCGATGATATGGATCCTCAAATCCCTCGGGTTGACTAACGTACACTGTCTCTCGAATTTCACTCGAATTTCACCATGAAGGAATGCACTCTTCACATCACGTTGATAAAATTTAATCTTCATGTACGATGCATAGGCAAGGAAGATACGGATTGCTTCCATTCTTGCCACGGGTGCAAACACTTCATTGTAGTCTATGCCTCAACTTGTCGAAATCCTTGAACAACAAGTCGAGCCTTGTTTCTGATGATCACTCCTTGATCATCTTTCTTGCATTTAAAGACCCATTTGGTGCCAATGACCTTAGCACCTTTAGGTCTATCCACTAAAGTCCATACACCTAACTTCTTGAACTGAAGAAGTTCTTCTTGCATGGCACTCACCCATGCCTCATTATTAAGGGCTTCACTCATGTATTTTGGCTCGAACTGAGACACAAAACAACGATAAGCACCATCATGAAGGTATCCCTTTTCCATCACCGAGGCATAATCAGTTGAGTATAACTTATTTCTGGTCTGAACTCCTGATCTCACATCCCCAATGACATTATCCAAAGGATGATAGACATTTAGGCGTGATCCAGGAGTGGTTGGAACAACTACCTCAAAATCATGATTGTGAACGTTAGGTTCTAGATCTGATGCAATAGGAGTGTGAGGTTCCGAAGGCTCTGAGGCATCAACATCAGATGCTTGTGGACATACGGTAGTAGGAACCTGTTCCTCCTGGTTGTTCGATTCATTCTCCACAACTTCTTCATCAGAGGAAGAGTCACTATCTTTAAGTGCTCCCCCTGAGTTGTTAGATGAATCACCTTGTGAGCCAGATGATGTAGATTCCTGAGATGGTGTGGTTAGAACATAATACATCATCTTTGTTGCTAACTCATCATCAGACGTGGAGAGATGGATGTAGAAGGACTTGAAGAATCCATCATAGTCGGAAAAAAAGGCGGGTCCTTTTCCAGCAGGTGGTGTGGTATATCTCTAAACTTCCACGTTACACCACACTTCTACTTGACCCATCAAGTTGTTGTAAACTCTCTTGTTCGGTATATTGTATCCTAGAAAGATACCTTCTTCAACCTTCTCATTGAATTTTCCCTCCTGAGTCTTCTTCAGTAAGGTGCACGGAGCGCCAAACGGCTCGAGATACTCTAGATTAGGTTTAAGTCGTTGTAGTAACTTGTAACACGTCTTTCCATGGTGTTTCGAGTCTGCTAGCATCGTCCGTGCTGTCTCTATCAAGCTTCGATTCTTTCTCTCAACAACGCTGTTCATCTGAGGAGTGTAGGCAGAAGTGAACTGATGCACAATTCCCTTTTCCTTGTAGTAATCCTCCATCCATTTGTTCTTGAACTCAGTTCCGTTGTCTGAGCATACTTGTCATACCTTCAGCTTGTAGAGGGAATCCAGTGTAGCTACTAATTCCTTGAATGACTCAAATATTTCTAATTTGGATTTCAAAAATATTACCCAAGAGAATCTTGAGTTGTCATCAGTAACTACATAGCAGTACAAGTCGCCTGTGATGCTTTTTGTACTGACTGGACCAAACAGATCCATATGAAGAAGTTCAAGAGGAAGTTTGATGGAATGAACTTTCTTTTTCTTATGAGACTTCTTCGTCTGTTTTCCCTTCTTGCATGCAACACAGAAATCAGGAAGTTGGAAGTTTTTGACATTAACTCCTCTCACGAGATCATTCTGGATCAAGTGATTCTTCTTCTATGGATTAATGTGTCCCATTCTCCTATGCCAGGAGATGGAATCATTCTCAGTAGCTTTTGACAAGAAGCACTGAACTTCATGATCCGTTGTGAAGGCCTTTGATAGATCCAAGACATAAAGATCCTTATATCTTGAGGTAGACATTAAGACTTGGTCCTCCGGGATCACATAGTCCTTTTTCAAGACATAACACTTCTTGTTGTCAAATACTACCTTAAAACCTTTATCACAAATTTGGGATATAGAAAGTTGGTTATTCTGAAGTTGTTGAACATAATTTACCTTGTCACTTTCTGATTTCCCACTTCCCCTTGAGTTGTGATATACCCTCCTTTGTTTCTAGCGAATGAGACATGGCCTCCTTTTATTTGTTTGACATTTGATAAGAGAGCACTGTTCCCTGTCATATGCCTGGATGCTCCGCTATCTATAATCCACGTGTTGGTTTCAACATTATACCGAACACCCTGCACATTCAAATGAAAACATTAGTTCAGGTTAGGGACCCAAGCCTTTACTGGCTTGGGTGTCCCAGAGGCATCACACATCATAAATGTAAACCATTGACCTTTAGAGGGTGAGGGAAGCTCAATTGTCTTCTTGTTATCATTATCTGACATTGAGGTTGATTTTTCTTTCCATAAGCCTGCCTTGTGTAAGGCCTGTTTGTGATAAAAGACGACTGGCTGATGGGTTAACTTTAGGTTCACTAGCCGTTCTAGGTGGAGTCACTGAGTTCCTCTTCGAAGAACTAGGTTTTGGGCCTGAAGTTCAACTTTCCTCCTCGGTGTCTGATAGTAAGGACAGTTACACACAATGTGTCCATACTCTCCACAGTTGTAGCATGATCTACTTTCAACTTTTCGATTTAATTGTTTGTGTGGAGAAGTGGGTGACACACGTGTGACATTAACCTTTCTGGGTTGACACTCTTCTTGTTAGATGTTTTATCTTGTTTAACAAAGTTAGTTGTTGTAACATTTTTAACATCTTTTCCATTTTGTTTACCTGGACTTAGACTTGACACACGTGGGTGGTTAAATGTTTGGTCTTTTTGGGTTAGAATTAAACTTGATTGACCCAGACTTTATATTAACCTTTTCAAACTCTTTTTCCATATTAACACAAGGCATTTTACTTTTTGCCTTTGAAGTGGCCTCCTGTTTCTTAGTACCAGATTCATTTGATTTACATGTGGAATCTGGATCACTTACAAGAGGAGTGGACACCACATGATCCTTGATTGGATTGTTATTGATTGGTTTATATTTTGCGTTCATCAAGATCTCATGTGGTGGTGGAACCACTTTTTAACCCAATCCCTTCCCGTTGTTTTTCTCTCTCACTAAGTTTTGAACAATATGAGATGAATTGTCCAACTGTGCAGTTTTTGCTTTAGTGAATTAACTTCTACTTCTAAAACTGCTTTCTGTTTCTTAGTGTCTTCAAGGGAGTTTAGATAGTACCTAATGTCATTAGCTTGGTTAAAGGCTACTACTTCTGTTTCCCTAAGCGTTTGTTCAAAAGGTCTATCTTTCTTTGTAACTATGCTCATTTTGTTTTAGAACTCTATTAGCTTTAGTGCACAATTGCAAATCCTTTAGTAGGCTATCATTATGATCTAATAACCTAGCAAAATTTAAATCTATGCTTTCCTATTACCATCAGAACAAGCATGATTATGAAAAGTTGGTCAGTAGTCCTTACCTAAGGAGGTCTGATGAATCAGCCATCAAAGCAGAGTCTGGTGTTTTGGTTCTAATGATTCTGACGTTGTTGTAGTTTTACCTTCTTCAGGCAGATAACTGACCACAGTGCTGTCTCTTTAGTGTTAGACATCACAAGTTCCACTGCAATATCTCCCTCACTAGCTAAATCATCATCTAAATCCTCCACACTAGCAATGTTGGATTCTCCCGGAGAGACAAACCGAAAGCTCCAGTCTTGTCCTTCGTCATCATGGGCAATCAAGGCTTTGGGAACCTTGCTCGACGAAGTAGGACTGCTAGTGGGTTTATCCTGACGATTGAAGGAGGAGAAAGGATTCCCATTTCTAGTCTTCTTGGCCTTCACACACTCCCATTTGAAGTGCCCCTTCTCACCACAGTTGAAACAAGTCACCTTGGTCTTGTCGAAACCAATGGTAGTGTCCTTAGTTGCAACCAAGTTCTGTCCGTTTTTCTTGACAACTTCTTAGCTCTCCGAACAGCACTTGCTAAGGCCCACATTATATCCATCCTTTCTAGCAGTTCCCAATTTTACCAGCAATTAGTCCATCATAGGAGTGGACTACCACAACTAAGATATCCATGTGCTCTTTAGCTACCTTAACTATCATATTTCCAAAATTCTCGGTCTTCAGCTTTGCTGCATTGGCTTCAGGTATGATGTATTGGGTACCAGACGACCCTGGCATTTCTGACCCTGAAGTAGAGGCTTGAGAAGGACCAGCCGAACTTGATACAAAAGCTGTGTGAAGAGGTGCTCTAGATGTTTTGGATTGTGGAGTCGCGTTGTACAGTGCTGGATTCTGATCATAGGAGACTTTTGTGCTCTATACTTCATCCTCAGCTCTTCCTCTCTCAGCTTCAGAATGAAATCATTTATATCTAACTTCGTTAGCATATCATTCTGTCTGAGATTTGAGACAAATGAAACCCATTTCTCCGACAACCCATTTGCAAAGTTAGACACTTTGTCCTCCATTAACGTCGTTACTCCATGAGTGTGCATCTCACTCATCAAGTGGTAGAACCTATCGATAACATCATCCAGGCTTTCTTTTCCTATCGAGGAGAAGTTGTCAAAATCCTTCTTTAAAGCCTTAGCCTTTATGGCCTACAATGATGCGTTTCCGTCATACCTTTTCTCCAATGCATCCCATAGTTTCTTTGCTTGCGTATACTCTGAGAATTGATGGAAAATATCCTTCGGAATTGACTGTGTAAGCAAAGCATAGACTTTCTTTACAACATTGTACTTGACTTTTGTCCATCAATCATGCCACCTAGTGTAAGTTTGACACCATCAGCTTTGACTGGCATGTTGTACCTCGTCTCTATGGATTCCCACATATTGGGATCTACTCCATTTAAGTAGATCTCGAAACATTGCTTCCATTGTGGGTATTCATCTAATGTGATAAGCTTTGGGGGTTTGTTGTGATTCCCCACTTCATTCTCCAGTAGCAGTAAGTTCTGAATACGTGAGTCTCTCCCTGCTGTGAATGCTGAGTATTGGTCATCCATTGCTAAAAACTTTAACTTTAAGTCAAACTGTTTTATTTATGCGAATGAAAGTGTGCGATTTGGCGATTCGGGCGATTGAACGATGCGGATGGTTCAATCGTGTGACTGAACTAATGTGGATGTCTCAGTCCGGTGAATGAACTAATGCGGTTGAACAATGCGAATATACTACTCAGTCATACAAATAGGAGTACGAATGAGTCCAATCGTGCATGGGGGATGCGTATGAACTTAGTCGTCGATTGAGTCAATCGTGTGACTGAACCTACTGGATTTCGAAAATTCATAGGTTTAAGGTGTTTTGGACGCAAAAACACGAATTTATTGCTAACCCTAATTGCCGTATGCCGGAAAAACTAAACTTTACGATCAGGAGATGTCTAAAACCCGATTTGACACGCGTTTTTGAGTGTAAAAACACAATTTTTATATCAACACGATTGAATCACACGTAAATCTAGAGCCAATGCTCTGATACCACTTGTTAGGATCGTGTACTGGACGAATACTAACAGATTTGCGCGTGTACCGAATCAAATAGTGCGGAATCCTATTTGATTGGCGATCCAATAAGTGAGAACGCACATAAAATCAATTAAAGATTGAATCTAAACCTTAAGAATGATTAGCAATTGATAAACTGCGATCTATGAAGTTAGAACAGGTTGCTAGAGGTCTCTGGACGGCTAGGGTACGTGTAGGTATTGAAATATTCAAAGTGTCACGTTTTTCCATGATTTAAGTTGTATTTATAGGTTAGGGTTTCTCGTTCGGGCCACTGAACCATTAGCATGGTTCAGTGGTGAGATTGAGTCATGCGGTTGATCCATTCGCACGACTAAGTGTTCAGTCATGCGACTAAGCCAACTCATGTCATAATCGTGCGACTGATTCAGTCGTACGACTGGTCCATTAGCATGAAGTTATTCATGCGTATGGTCCATTAGCATGGGTCAATCGCATGAAAACTTCATATGATTTAGTTTGAACATGTTTCACAATCATTAATTGACTTAGATTTATTCAAACAACCACAACCTATATAGTTAGTTCAATAAGCGTTATTACATACCAAGCAATGAAATATTAAACATTATAAGCACAACCATACATTGTATTTCATTAAGTACCCACTCAATTACATATGTGTAAGACAATAAATACATTTTACATTAAGTTTAGAAATTAGGGACACATGTATCTACAGGATTGCACTACCTATCATAACTGATTCGGTTGTTGGGCCATCAGTCCCTATATCCCTTTCAAAATAAATCTCAGGTTCAATGTGGAACTTAGGTTGACCAACTCCTTCCTCGATGGTAAGAGGCGCATTCAACATTTGAAGCACTTTAGCTCCAAATTATGCCATAACAACATCCGGACTTGGTTGTTCAAGTGAGTATCCTATTAGGAACCTGGTTAGGAACCTATTTAGATCTATGAGCAACCTTGGGTCCACTTGAAGAATAATAGGAGGAGGCTCAGGGAAAACTATTGCTTACTGATCATGATATCTAGAGGATAGAGTAGAAAGAGTTAAGCTTTGCAACTCCATATGTGTTTCGCTTTGAACTTTCTCCTCCTTTTTGGTAGCATAATTTGAGAGCTTGATGAGCTAGAGGAAGAAGTCAAAGAGACTTGAACTGGTACATGTCTAACAAATCTCTTAATCTGTTTCTCAGCTAGTTTAGCATTGAGATTTTCAATCTCAAGTTGCTGAGTGGCATACCTATTCTCTAAAGTCTTAACCCTGGACTCAAGGTTTGAGACTTTAGAAACTATGCCTTTGATAGTGAGTTTCATACTTCCCTTATCTTCTTTAGAAGAATCACGGGAAGATGAGGTAACACACCTAGTATGTTCATCCTCACCACAAGATGTAGTTTCTTGGCACCCTGGTTTCCTAGTGTGATCCAAATTATACATATAAAACACATCAATTGCACATCAATTATTCTATAAACTCTTACTGAAAATGATGATTTGATACTTATATCGTTCATATTGTGTTTTCAGGCTTGGAAAAGACCAAGATGAACAAAAGGAGCTTAAATAAGAAGAAAATGAATATAACCAAGTTTTGGAATTCACGCATGGGGCCGTGCTTCATGAGACACGCCCCCATGCCCAGCTTGAAACATACCCCCGTGCATAAATCAACACGCCCCCGTGTTTGTTGGTCCGACATGAGAGAAAGTATGGTTCCCCAACCCGAGGCATGGGGGTGTGCCCCAGGAGGCATGGGGTCATGCCCCACCACAAACACGGGGCCGTGCCACACCACAAAAATGGGGCCGTGCCCGACAACATCTGAGCGTGTTGGTCCATGTGATCGATGAACAGTACAATTGATAGGATAATTTGATCAATACCAACACACAATCCAAATAACAACAATTAAGAAGTGAATATGATGAATCAAGACATAATTGGTACTCAAATGAACAAACTCACTCAATAACAACAAGCACAATTGTATGTCAATGAAGTAACTGCTTAGAAATGGTAGCTTGCAACAGAATTCCACGATTAGGGTTTTGCAAGCTTTCCGTACAAAGTGAAATGACAATAGTATATATAGCAGTCATAGATTCGCTGACAGTTTCGCTACCAGCAAAACTGTCATGCCGAAACTATAGTTTCGCCCGACAGAACACAAGTTCGCCGGGTAAACCAAAACAGCAAACTGTGAGCGAATGTATAGATTCGCTCACAATTTCGCTGGACTGCCAAAACTGCTAATTACAAACAAAATACAAAATGAAACTAACAATAGTCCTATTACAATGTAAAGTAAACATCTATACTAAAGTGAGTCCAACCTAACATGATCTTCAATACTCCCCCTAGGTTGGACCTCACTATCTTCACTTCTCTTGATTTGACTCGTCGGCTCCGGTTTCCTCTGCTGCTGTTGGTCTATCTTCATCACCTCCCGCAGCAACATCTTTAGAAGCTTCAGCCACTGATCCTCCAAGGTTAGTTCCTGCATCACCAGCTTCCTCAGAATGACCACTAGCTCTAGCAAACTGCCTGGTCATGTCTTGAACATCCATGGCAAAGTCATCTTGTGCTCTCACCTTTTCAGCCAAACTCTTTACCTCCGCCCGTACTCCTCTTATTTTGTTTGCCACATTCATAAACAAGCTTGCCTCTTTTCGTGTTTCCTCTCCTGCCCTAGCCTTAATATGATTTTCACAAAGAGTCAAGAGATCTTCATCACTGAAGCTGAATAATTCCATTGGGTCAAACACCCTAAACTCTTTTCCGTGTTTGGCTCAAATCACCGCCTCGCTAGTGTTATTATCATGAAACCACTTTTCAAAGTCCTGTAGACATTGGGGAAGAGGATCAGCCAATCTTACCCTGTTTACAGTCTTTGGTGGTTTGACTCTCAAAACAATCCTCCCTTTGCCAGTCTCCCGGTCTTTATCTTTCTTTGATCTTTTTCGTTCAGCCTTCATGTATCCAAATGACTCAAAATTATCATTAAGTCCATTTTTAATTTCCTTCTCAAGAAATACTGCCTTTTCACTTAAATGAGCATTAATCAAAGGCAAAGTGGCCAACCGTCTCAGATCCCATTTGGGCAAGGTCTTAAAAGCCTTCCTCTTGAGCATGTAGCTGATATTACCTCCTCTTCTTTTAATCATAAACATCTTTAAACTAGGATTATAACACCAACTTATTATCTTCTTGTCTGCCTCTTTCCTGCTTAAACCTTCCATATTTTGAAACAAAGGAGTAAGTTCTTCAGCCTCCTTCTCCTTCACCAACCAGTCACTCTTAGCCATCTAATGCAGTCACGAAATCCGGCCGCCTTTGGAAGAGTATCGTCTAATATGGCAGTGATGTTATTCCTCTCATCAAAATTGAGATTCGCCATGATAACCTGAGAAGAACAACAAATAAATTTGAATAAGAAATACTGAAAATAAGAAAATAAAAAAAAAACAAAAGAAACAATCAATTTCGGCAAGCGAAACAATAGTTTCGCTCACTAAGACATGATAGTTTCGCTGAATCAAAGACAATTTCGACAAGGAAAACAAACAGTTTCGACAAGCGAAACTATAATTTCGCTCATTGAAACTTGTTATTTTCGCAGAACAAAAATTAGTTTCGACAAGATTAGAATGAATTAAAGTAGTTTCGCAATTAGTTTCACCAAATATTAATTTAGTTTTGCTATTACAAATTAGTTTCGCTGACATAAGAAAATACAAGCGAAACTGTGTAAATTAAAGATCAGTCATTGCGAAATTAGAGAAGATATGGCGAAACTGTTAAGTTTGCTCGGACAGCATAACTTTACAGTTTCACAGAAAAGATGTGAACTTTCGTTCAATTTCTCAGAGAATTAGTAGTTTCGCTGATCGAACAGCGAAACCACCGAAGAGACACAATCTATATAACTTAAGAATAGACTATTTAATCCAGATTAGAAAGTGAATCAGTGTTCAAAACTCCCATACGAAGTGAATCTCACGAAAAATCAGTCCAAATCACAAATACAAGTCAAAATCGCCTTAAAAGTTACGGATAAACCCTAAAAGTGAAACTGAGCGATTGTGCGAAATTATGAGAGAAAATTCGCAAGCATGACTTATATAGCAAATAGTTTCGCAGATAGCGAAACTATAAATTCGTCTGGAGAATTTACAGTTTCGCCCAGTGAAACTGTAATTTTGCTAGGATGTAACTGATTAACAACTTATTAGCCAACCTAGCGAAATTGCAGTTTCGCTTTGCGAAATTATTAGCGAAAGAATACTTTCGCACCTTTTATTTTATTATTTATTACTATTTTTTAAATTATAATACTTAAAGGAAGCACATCTAATAATGAGATCTAAAATAATCAGAGATCACATTCTCTAAATATTTTAGAACATAAAGATGATCAAAAAATCATCTACCAGTCATGAGGTCATACTGAATACAAGATCTGATCACAATCTGCACAGAAACAACTAAAATTAGAACAAATCAATAACGATTGCTGATATAATTGTCCACTTAAACTCATGCCTTATCCTTTTTCGAACAACAGCTTATGATTCATTTAAGGTTCGATTAGATGCTTTAAAATGCAAGACCCCACAATCATTTGGTAAAAAACCCTCACCCAACCTTAGGATTTCTTGAATTATGAATCAATCTTCAAAGAACAAGGTTTGTGAATTAGTGTGCAAATGATTATCAACAGAATATTTCATTCTGAGAGAAATTCATCGATAAGATGATTTGACATAATTATATCAAAATGGTGAGAGCTCCAGATCTATACTCACGTATAACAAGGAGATAACCATTTGAACATGTGCTGATGAGAGCTCCAGGTCAGTACTATCGTACAGTAGAGGAGATCATCACTCCAGGTCAGTACTCACGTACAGCAGAGGAGATAAGCACAGACACAAGACATCTTGACACTAAATATACCAGCAGAGGATGATGACAAAACAAAGCAAAATGAACGAAAGATTCATTCTCAATCCAATTTTTGTCAGGACTCAGTTTTTGTGCAATCCAAAACGATTGAGTAAATACAGACATTCTTAAGCATAAAGTTTAATTTAATCAAAAAGCTGCTGTCTACTTCATTCGTCAGGCAGAGTCTATCAAGCATATCGTTAAAGAATCTAATCCATTTCCTTTATTTTTTAATGTGAAACAGAATCCAGTAACAGTTACTATCATTTCTCATAGAAGTACTGGTCATGTAAATAAAATTTTTTAGAGAATATACAATCATTTCTCATCATGTTAAATTCCAATCTCAGAATAATGATATTACTCCCCCAAATTTTTATTTTCATATTTCTATTATTATCAATGAATTTTCATTTTAATTAATTATTTTATATGTTGTTATAAATTTTTTTTAATAAAGAAATAGAAAATGAAAATTTTTAAAAAGATATTAACCCAAGCATAGAAATCAATTCATAAAAACGAGGTTTATCAAATGTTTTTGTGAAAAGATCAGCTTTTTGATTTTTTGTATCGATGGGTATAATATTAATGAAACCACGAATAGCATGGATTCGTGTTTCAATATGCTTTGTGCAGGAATGAT
Source organism: Flaveria trinervia (assembly GCA_025506515.1). Lineage (NCBI taxonomy): Eukaryota > Viridiplantae > Streptophyta > Magnoliopsida > Asterales > Asteraceae > Flaveria > Flaveria trinervia. Next base: position 18,883,413 of record CM046452.1, on the reverse strand, counting down.
GAATGGGGTTTTTAGCAATTCCAATGGCAGCCTCATTGTCACAGAATAAAGGTGTACGAAGGAAATTAATGCCATAATCAATCATTTGATGTTGGATCCAGAGAACTTGAGAGCAGCAGCTGGAGGCAGCAATATATTCAGCTTCCCCTGTAGAAAGAGAAACAATAGTTTGTTTCTTGCTCTGCCAGGATACCAGACAATTTCCCAAATATTGACAACCTCCAGACATAGATTTTCTGTTTAACCTGCAACCATTGGAATCACTATCAGAGTAAGCATGTAAATCAAAATTTCCACCATACGGATACCACAACCCGAGACGAGACGATCCTTTGAGATAACGAAATATTCGTTTGACAGCTTTCTCATGAGATTCCTTTGGAGCCGACTGATATCTAGCACAGTAACCAACAGCGAAAGTGATATCAGGAGTAAGATACAAATTTGAGAGACACTCAGAAGATTAAAAGCCAATTCAGGAACATGGTTGACTTTTTCTAGAGTAAGAGAACCATTGGTAACTTCTCCTTGTCCAATCATTTTTCCACCCTTCTTATTTCCAGCAAATGCCACATATCCTCCATCTATAATCCGATAATTGGTCAACAAATCCTTTAATCCCGTCATATGCTTGGAACATCCGCTATCAACATGCCACAGACTGTGTACAATCTTTGAAAAGGATCCCTGAAATGAATTAACAAATCATTTAGCCAGGAGCAATAGGGACCCAAGATTGAACAACTTTTGTTTTTAAAGAAGCAAATTTTTTACAAAAGAAATTATTAACCAATTTTATCAATTTATTCCCAAAACAATTCCTATTAGAGGATCTTTGAATCAAAGAGCAATTTTTGATAAGATGATCCTCTTCACCACACCTGAAACAATGATGTTTGAATCTAGGTCGATGATGTGATGAGGTAAAAATAGGATCAATAATAATCTCCTCATCACATTCAGAAAAACTAGAATCAACATCACTGAATGTCTCATACATCTCATGATGTTTTTGTTTATTTGAATCAGAGTTCTTCTTGTCAAAATCAAAACGTGATTCTTCTGACAAATCAGTAAAACTCGTACCATTGGTACCAGTGTCAGATAAAGACGAACTACATTTTTCTGATGATGTCATAGTTAATGGTATGAAAGATGGAATAGGTTGAGAAAAGAACTTTTCGAAAGAATTAATTTTAAGTTGCTCAGTTGTTTTAGGAGAAACATCAGATTCATTGCATTCATTACCAGAACAAAAATCATCACTATCATGATTTGAAGTGCAAGATGAAATAGAACTATCAAGAGAACATGAGACATTCAAGTCTGTTACATTTGAACTAGAAACAAACACTGAATTTAAACTAGACTTATTATCTAAAACAGACTGCTGATTGTCAGGTGTACTAGAACTAGTGCATCCAAGCCCACTAGTTGGTCCATAGTCGTAGTCTTCACGAATGTACTTAGAGTTATTCCCGACTAAACCTGCAGACATACTGTCAGTATCTGATTTGATTAAATCATTAGAAGGATGAGGAACAGGCATAGGAGAATAACAGTATGTACTAGGAGGAGGATAAACCTGTACATTTTCATAACCCAAACCTGTTTTAATTCTTACTCCCCGTTGAGATTTACAAAGATCACCATGTTTCATTCCAGAAATAGTCCATTTATCTAACTTTGACTGAAGTTTGCTTGCTTCAAATTCAGCAAGAGCACCTTTACATTTCTTTCCAAAACAATTCTTTTTAAATGATCAGTTTCTTTTAAAGCCTTATTTAATTTCACAAAATATTTTGATTCATTCATTTTAAGTTCATCATTAATTCGTTTTAAATCCTTTTCATTATCAATTAACAAACGATTATCCTTATAAATCCCAAAAAGTCTAATTTTGCAAGCAAATGAGCACATATCCTGTATTACCTCATAAGGAAGTCCCATTACCATCCTTTCGGCAGCTAAAGCTTTATCGCACATGCATGCTGGAGTACTTGATTTCCTTTCCTCAACAGTAGCGGCCGCATCATCCTTCTCTTTTCCTTTCGCAGCTTTTGAATTCCTTTCTTCATCTGAACCTGTAATTTCCTCTTTCTCCTCTCCATCTGCCTTTTCTTCTTTCTCCTTTACTGAAGATTCATTTGGTCCTTTGAATTCCTTGAATAGCACAAAACCATCTTTATCAACTTCCATCTCATCACTTTCAACAACCTCAGCAACTAACGCGTGATTTATTTCAGATCTTGTTTCTTCCACCTCCACACTCCAGTCAAAGTTTGAGATCAAAGCTGACTCCTTTTTTGAATTTCCTTCTTCCTTTTCTTTCTCTGCTATCAATCTTGGTACTCCAGTGTTACTAGGATCTGTGACAATTGGTAATGGACATTCACGTTTAAAATGTCCCAATTGTTTACAGTTAAAGCACCTCAATTTTGACTTATCAAATCCTAGTTTTGAGGTAGATGATTGACCACCAAAGTTCTTTCTTCCTGTTCTTTCCATGAATCTCCTGGCTCTTAAAGTTAACATCGCCATTTGCCACTGAATGTCAGTTTCTTCTAAATCATCAGGATCAACCTGATACATATCCTCCATAGTCATTCCTTTACCTTTCAATTCACCAGCAACAAGAGCTTCATAGCTCTGAACAAACATTCCAAAAAGAGCCATTGTTTTCAGATGAAATTGAAGTTTCAGCATTCACCTTAGAATTTCCCAATTCTTTTCCAACATGATTACTACCACTCGAGAAATTACTTGTATTGCTCCCTCCTTGAATTGGATTTTGAATGTGAGAGTTTGCAGCGGATGACAACAAAGCAGCATTTTGAGAAAAACCAGATGTGGGCATCATAGTCTGGTTAAATTCTCTTCTTTTCATATCCAACTCAAAAGATTTCAACTTGTTAATGATATCCATCAGCTTATAATCTGTAAAACCTCTTTCTTGTTTGAGCATCCTCACTTGAAGACTCCACTGTGCTGGAAGAGAATCGAGAAGCCTGTTAACTTGTTCACTGTTGGAGAGTCTTTCATCATACTTCTTCAGAGTGCTTGAGACGGTTAAGAAACGATTTGTCAGATCTGTCAAACTTTCATTCTTGTATCCTACAAACGAATTGAACTCCTTTTCAGCTTGAATACTCTTGTCTTTCACCAGATCTGCATTCCCATCATAGAATTCACAGAGAGCATCATAAAGAGATTTAGCATTTATATGATCTACAAAACGATTGTAGATATCTGGAGCCAAGCAGAGAGTTAGAGCACCAAAAGTTTTTTGATCACGATCAATCAGTTTAAGATCTCTTTCAGTATAAGAAGATGGGTCTTTGTTCTGAGAAACGACATCACCAACCGTAACCGTAGGTATATGAGGACCTGAAATAATCATTCCCATTGATTATGATCTGTGTAGAAAAAGAAAGCTTTGAGACATCTCTTCCAATCTTCAAAATTATCTCCATTAATGAGTCTTGGAGGTCTATTAGGAGCAACACTTTCAAGATCCACAAGTGTAAGAGTAGTTAATTTCGACATGATAGTTTCGGCAGAAAAATTGATAATTTCGCTGACAAATTCGCTAACAAATTCGCTGAAAGAGGTGACTTGGCTAACAGTTTCGCTGAAACAATACTATCGCAGATACTTTCGCAAAAACAGACACTTTTGCTTGCAATTTCAGCAGCACTTTCACTTGAACAGAGACAACAATTGCTTAGTTTTGCTGCTAAATTCGTAGGAAACAAGCTTGAACTTTCGTTCAAAAATAGATTCAGCAGCAATTTCGCTTGATGATTGGTCAAAAACACTAATGAACTTTCGTTCAAGGGAATACTTTCGCTGAAACTCTAGAAAACAACTTCTGATCCAAAATAACTCATAATTTCGCTGAATGAAGATGACAGTTTCGCTGTAAGAACAGTAATTTTGCTGGTCGATCTCAAAACCCTTTTTCACCTCAAAATCAATCTGAAATCATCCAAATCTCAATGAATTTGAGATCTGATGATTGTAGAATCTTCCTCAATCAAGAACAAGCATAATTCAATCAATTTCCATGCCAAAAATAGCTGATAATCCAATGAAAATTGATTGAAACTAGATATTGACCAAAACCACAAAAACTCAACAAATCAAGAGCACTAAGGCTCTGATACCATATTGTTGGTCCATGTGATCGATGAACAGTACAATTGATAGGATAATTTGATCAATACCAAACACACAATCCAAATAACAACAATTGAGAAGTGAATATGATGAATCAAGACATAATTGGTACTCAAATGAACAAACTCACTCAATAACAACAAGCACAATTGTATTTTAATGAAGTAACTGCTTAGAAATGGTAGCTTGCAACAGAATTCCACGATTAGGGTTTTGCAAGCTTTCCATACAAAGTGAAATGACAATAGTATATATAGCAGTCATAGATTCGCTGACAGTTTTGCAAGATTTCATTACTATCTTTTATCTTTGTTGTTATGTTCATGCTCATTATGAGCTAAACTTCACGTGTCATCCTAATTTAATGAAACTTATGTAATTTGTGATGAACTAATGGTGTGATATATATTATGTTAATGTTATGGTGGTCTTGGGAAAACTTTTAATGGGTAGCATCTACATTTGAATGAGAAGTTATAACTTTATGATTTTGGGATTGTGATTGTTATACACGGTTGAAAAATGTATGATCAACTTTCATTCACGAAACCTGTCTTCATAAAAAATCCATGGCTAATGAACTAGAAATGGTTATGAGAAATCATATCACTATAACTTTCTAATCATTTGTGAGTTCTCTTTTATTTGTCTGAGACATCTACAGTAGCTGTTACATTTTTCTAAAATTAATGGTATGTTAGAAAAGAACCTGATTAACTTGCTTTTTAACATTAAATTATGTTTTCAGAAATCATTTGTCAAAAATGTCACAAAAGATTTACCTAGATTACTAGGGCTTTTATCTACGCAGTAAAATCAGCCTGGCGTGATCCTAGTCACTATGGAGCAGGATAGATGAGAAATCGTGCCAACCCATATTTATAAACATTAACATAATTATATTAATCAATATCTTTAAATCACACAACCAATTTATCATACTTACATAAGTGTAGCTAATTAGGACAACAACCTTACTTCACTGAAAGAATCACCAAAAGTCTCAACATATCTTTATCTATTTTTTATTGTTATTATGTTTAACATATCATTTTCTAAAACATAAAACTGATAGTAAATTATGAGGGTTGTTGAGTAGGCTTAGTGTGTCCACGAGTTGATACTCGATTCGTACCACCACTATATTACCATACGACAGGTACACTTTCATTTTGTATGTGTGGTTTAGTATTAGTAATAACCAATTAAAACTTAATATGTGCGAAGAATCTTTATCAAACCATGCATACTATCCACACCCATCATTTTCCTTAATTAATGATGTCTTTTCAGAGTCGTCAAAAGGCAAAGTTGCTATAATTTCAGTCTCATAGATGTTACTGCTAACCTGAGAGTTCAATGAGACACTCTTAGCAATGGCAGTTGAATCTACATGAGTTCCCTCCACATCAGTGGGACTCACCTCAGTTTGGGTTCTTTGATAGGGCCCAGAGATCAAAGGTTTCTTTAGGCTCAGTTGATCCTTAGATGGATGTTATGGATTAATATCATTGCCTAAAAAAGACATGATTTCTTCATCAGTACCTATTAAAAGGCCAGTGAAGGATACGGAAGTTATGCCTAATGACTCGAGACCTTGATCAATGTCTAAAGGCATTGAGCCTATGATGGGGTTGTCCCTTTTTGGCTGCTCAGAGAAGTATAGTGACTCACCCTAAGAGCTTAAAGCTTGGGTTGGGGTTCATAGGATTGATACTGAAGAGCCTCAATACCCATATTAAGGTCAATTGTGAAGGATGGTGAGACCTCAGACTGAGTGGGAGCCTATGTTTCCACTCTAGCCTTTTGGGTTAAATAGGGCAACTTGTTCAATCAGAGTAGATTGAACAAGGGTTCATTCGGAGCATCTCAGATATGTATATTTGATGGGATGGGAAGCAAGATTTGGCATTGAGGAGGTTATTGCTAGTGTGGGTTCATCACTTGTGGGGTCAACATGGATGTCACCAGGAGCTATAAGCTAAATCATACCTGGTAGAAGCACAGTATGTCTTCCAGTGAAGTTGGTGGACACCTTCTTCAACACCTTGAAGATGGCCGGCCTCATGTGAGAGATAGATAGAGTAGCTGCATAGACAAGCTTCTACTGATCCAGCTCATAGTTGATGATGTGCTGAATAAACCTAGGATACATATAAAATGTCTCGTTTTGAAGGTTTCCTCTAAGGTTGTTCAGCACAAATTTTGAATAGTTGAACCCGAGTCCTTTTACCAACCCATGAACCAGGTATCCTAAATCATAAGGATTTTGATCCCAACCCCCAAACTTGTTTGATTAATAATGAAGAACAATGTGAAGCAGGAACTTCTAGTTGTAAAAGAAATTGAATTTGTAGACAGTGGATCTGCTCACATCTCCACCATATCCCATTTGGGCATATCTATTTTCTAAATCCGTTTTGGGGAATTCAGTAGGAGAACCCACATTATTGAGCTCTAGGTGCTTCCTAATGGTCTGTTCAAATATGATCAATTCTTGCCCGCAAATTGTTAACCTAATGACCCTAACTCTGTTTAGAGTGTCAGTTTAACCATTTGTCCAGAACTCGGCCATGTGGTTTAAGTAAATGGTGGGACTAACGATTAGGGCTATGTAGTAGGTGGAATGGGTTTGGAACTAGATGATTTCAGAAAAGTCAACATCCTTGGAAGAGTTAAGGAGTACGACTTGGTTGTGCTGAGAAATTAGTTTTATTGTTAGGAAATTACCGAGGAGATGAAGTTGATTTGGGAGTAAAAGTGAAGACGAAGGAAACTTAGGGCTGTAAATTTGGGAAAATTATTAAAAATATAGTCGGAAGTATTTAAATAGTGAAATAACGGATGAATAAGGTGAAGTGACAATCTGGGGTACGATGTGACAAGGCGGTAAGGTTAAATCCATTTAAAATATTCCGACATCATTAATATAATCTTTATCTTTTACAGAGTGGGACCTAAAAGATTTCCTTACATAGTAAATCTTTCTTCCAAGAATAAGAGTTTTTTGAGAGTAATCTAATTCTGAAGCCAAACTTACTTCTAAAGGTATATTTCATCCCAAGAGAATTTTACTTCTGAGAGTAAGAATATCTACCAAATGAAGAAGTTTTCAAACTTCAGAAATGGATTTGATATGACATCAAATATTCTTTCAAGGCTAAGAACTCTTCGGTAGATAGAACTAAGTGTGGAGGAGTTTTCCTTCGGAAGACAAATAAGATATCTTCCGAGGGTTAATTTCTCTTCGGAAGATCTCATACTAAGCAAATTTTAGAGAAATACTTTTTGTAATAGGGCTTTGATTGTATGAAAAAGAAAAGATATATTTTGAAAAGGTTTTTTCAAAGGAGATATACTAATCAATGTTTATCATCCCATTAGCTGCAATAAAATACTTAAATCTTTGTTCATCAAAAGCTTTGGTGAATAAATCAAGACATTGTTCATTTGAGTCAACTTTTACTAGTTTAATCAGATTATTCTCATGAATATCTCTAATAAAATGATACCTGATGTCAATGTGCTTTATCTTGGAGTGCTTGACTAGATTTTCTATAGTGGAAATGGCACTTTTGTTGTCAATGTGAATAGGAGTCTCCATGAAATTGAATCCATAATCTAACATCTGATTTTGAATCCCTAACAGCTAGGCATAACAAATAGTAATAACAATGTATTCAGCTTCAACGGTTGATGTTGAGGCACAAGATTGCTTCTTGCATTGCCATGAGATGACCCTTCCACCAAGAAATTGACATCCTCTTGATGTTGATTTGTTGTTGATGTTGCACCCACTATAGTCACTATCAATGTAGCCATAGAGATTGAAGTCTTGATTCCTAGGATACCAGATACTATGTTTTGGAGATTCTTTGAGGTATCTAAGGATTCTCTTAGCAGAAACTAGGTGAGACACCTTTGGAGTAGCCTAATATCTTGCACAAATACAGGTTGCAACATAATATCAAGTTTACTTACTGTTAGATATATTAGAGATCTAATAATTGCCCTATACTAATGTTGATCAGTATCCTCACCCTCAGAGTCCAGACAAAGATTGTAATTTCTGGGTATATAAGTCTTTGTTCTCTTTCAATCCTTCATATAAAATCTTTTTAAAATATCATTGACATATTTAGATTGATTGATAAATAACCCTTCCTTTATTTGATTTACCTGATTCCAAGGAAAGAGTCCACTTTTCCCATGGAACTCATTTCAAACTTCTTCATAATGCCTTCAAAGTTTTTACACATTTGGTCATTTGAGAAACCAAATATGATATCATCAACATAGACTTGTACGAGCAAAATGTCTTTCCTGGACTTTCTTATGAATAAAGTCTTGTCAATGGTACCTCTGGTGTAACCATTCTTCAAGAGAAACTAAGACAATGTCTCATACCACAACCTAGGTGCTTGGTACAGTCCATAGAGAGCTTTATCCAATTTGCACACATAGTTGGGGTGTTATGGGTCTTCAAATCCTAGAGGCTGGCACACATAGGCTTCTCTGTTTACATCCCCATATAGAAATTCACACTTGACATCAAGCTGGTAGACTGCAAAATTTAAGATGCTGCATAAGCAAGAAAAATCCTCACAGCCTCAAGTCTTGCAACAGGTGCAAAGATATCAATGTAATCAATTCCCTCCTCTTATATGTGTCCTTGAACTACCAGTCTTTCCTTGTTCATGATAATCAAGACTTAATCATCTCTCTTGTTCTTAAACATCCACTTTGTTCCAATTGATACTTGACTGGATGGTACTGGACTTGGGTTCCAAACCTTTTGTATTTTGAATTGAAGCAACTCTTCTTGTATTGATTCAACCCAACTACTATCCTTTAAGGCTTCTTCTACCTTCCTTGGTTCCATTTGAGAAAGAAAACATGAGTACAAGCAGACATTCCCATTATGAGTTTGTCGTCTTGTTCTCACACCTTCAGAAACATCTCCAATGATGTTCTTAGTCGGGTGAGTGTTGTGAATCCTAAGCCTAGGGATCACGTCCAATTGCATGGAGAGATCTAGATTTGAAAAGTTCTACTCAAGATTTTGAACAGTTGGACTAGCTGATGTCTCATGTTCATTCAATGAGGACTGATTGAATGAAGGAGAGACAACATCAGTATCATTTGGCTGTGAAGCAGCATTAACAGTTTCCTGTTCCTTCAAAATGATGCTTCCATAAGCTTGGTGTTATGCATTATTTGAGTTGTCACTTGATGAGTTTTGAGACTCACTTTGTGGACACCTTGTGGAAGCTCCACTAGTTCTTGAGATAGTCATACTGTTAGATCTTTTGATCATGGGAGCTAGATTTTCAACAACTCTTGGAGAACTTGGAAGAGGTCTGGGTAACTCAAATAGTTGGTCATCATCAGAATCACTTTGAGTATTTGTTCCAGCTAAAACATTCTCACAAAAGGGTTTAGAATAGTTTGGAAACAATTCTAAATCGAAGATATGATCAAGTCCATTCTCCCTAACACAAGGAGTGTACTCATTAACAAAAATATTGGATGATTCGTGAAATTATTGAATTTTGATGTATCATCCGACTTTTCAGCAAATTTGCCAAATTGTCCTTTGTGTTATGTATGGTACACCTGCTGCCAAAGGACCTAAGAAAGTCGATGAATGGTGGTCTCTTGTTCCATAGCTCATAAGGTGTTTTTCCATGGGGCTTAACTATAAGAACTCTATTATGCATATAGCATGCAGTATTGGCTGGCTCTGCCCAGAATGTTAGAGGCAGCTTTGAATCAGCTAACATAGTCCTAGAAACCCCAATAAGTGTCTTATTTCTCCTCTTAACAATACCATTTTGTTGAGGAGTTCTAGGAGCACTATATGTATGACAATCCCTTTTGAGTTACAGAATGAGTCAAGAACTTGATTCTTAAACTCAGTCCCTTGATATTTATAATTATTTTCACATTGTGATCAATTTCATTGTCTATTTTAAGAATAAAAGATTTTAAATTTTTAGCAGTTTCATCTTTAGTTCTTAAAAAATACCCATGTAAATCTAGTAAAATCATCAACTATCACATGACAATATGATTTCCTTCCAATGCTCATTATACTTGTGGGACCAAATAGATCCATGTGCAACAAGTGTAATGGAGTGGCGATAGAGTTAACTTCTTTGGATTTATGGGGAACCCTATGTTGCTTTCATTTTAGACATGCAACACAGTTATCTTTGTAGAAAAATTCCTTTTTAAGCACAACATGTGCCAAGTTATTTTTAACCAATTATTAATGGTTTTAAAATTAACATGACATATTATTTTATGCCAAAGAGTTGACGTAATCATCATTAGCTTTGGAAAGAAAGCATGATACTTCACCTAGTGGGGAAGCACTGTTCATATCAAGCTTGTACATATCCCCTTTCTTGGGAGATCTAAGAAACACCAATTCTTGAGAAATTGCCATCCCGGGCTTGAGAATAATGCACTCATGTTCTATGAAAGCATTTGGTGCTTTTGATTACAGAATTAAGAAACACTTACAAGATTATGTTCAAGTTGTTTGACAAAGTTTACTTTATCTACCTTCTGCTTACTATTGATACACTACCTGTGTCTGAAATGTATCCTCCAGCTTCACCTCTAAACTGATTAGGTCCTCCATCAGAATGTTAAAATTGTTGAAAAAGAGATCTGTTCCCTGTCATGTGCCTGGAGCATCCACTGTCCACAATCCATATATTTACATTTTTATCATGTGGATGTCCCTGCACATAAGGTGAAAAGATTAGTTACTATTGGAGACCTAAGCCTTGTTGGTCTTGGGCTCTTCCAATGTGGATGCAAAATGTATGCATGGGGGTTTAATAGATGTTTGTGAAGAAGAGGTCCGGGCTGCAACATCTTTTCTAATCTTCCATTCTATCCTTTGGTTGATAGTGTGGATGAGCTTGATGAAGCTTGAGTAGCATAGCTTTCTTCTGAGGCTTCTTTCTTCTTGGAAGAGGCTTTCACCACCTTTTCTTCTGAAGTAGTCTTCTTCTCAGAAGGTTTCAAAGAGATTCTTTTGTTCTTCTTTGTCTGGTCTTTCGAAGCTATTTTCCTTCCGGAAGAATGAGTTTCTTCCGAAAGCAACTTGGCTTCGGTAACAATTATTCCTTTTCTCAACACTTGGACCATGTGACAAGGTCCAAATGTGAAACCTTCTTTGACTCCTTCTTTCTTAACATTATTTGTATAATGTGTGCTTGCAGGATTGTAGTAACAGCCTTGTGGTTGTGCATACCACACATTATGCATTCAATGTTAGCTTTTATGGGATGTGAAGACTGTTGTTTCTTGCATTTCTTATCATCCTCATTAGTCTTCCCCTTCAACTTCTGATCCTTCTACAGGACAAGAGTGCTGGTACTACACACCTTTCTTGGATCAGAGTTTCCAATCACATGAAATCTGGCTAAAATTAACATATCCTTTTGTTTTGGGTCTATCTTTAGCTTGGACTTAGCCATTATCTTGGTAGTTTTTGTGGTTACCTTAGCTCTGTTTCTTCTGGCTTTGTTAGTTAGGGGTTGATCATCACTAGTGGAAATGGGTTTTCCTACCTAATCTTTTCCTTTAATGGTCTCCATAATTACATCATTCTTCTTCTCATAAAGTAGAGAGTCGGCAGATGGAACCTCTTACCACACCTTGGTTGTCTTATAGACTCATAAGAGTATGGTGGAGTGATTTCATTGGTTCCCACCTATTTTTGTTTTGATAATACACCTTTGAGCAGGAGGATGATGCTATAATGGTTTTGAAGTTATGCTCTTCAATAGCATACTTTTGTGCTTTAGCCTTAGCTATGACTAGCTGGGCTTGAGCCTTAGTTAACTTGGAGATTAAATTTTGATTTGAGCTCTGTAGTTAGAGTGTTCATGTTTTAAAAGGTGATGGGGGTGCGGATAGTATATATATTTGGATAAATATTTTACGCACAGATTCAGTTTTAAATGGTTATTACAAGTACTAAACCACACACACAAAAGGCAAGTGTACCTGTCGTGTGGTAATATAGTATTGGTAAGAACGAGTACCAATCCATGGACACACCTAGCCTACTCAACAAACTTGACGTTTGACTATCGGACTTGGTTTTTGTTAAGGAAAATGATAAGTTGCATTGGAAAGACTTTTTGGGTTTAAAAACAATGATAAAAATAAAGTAAACTAAGATTTGAAGCGTTTGGATTTAAAACCAGGGAATAAAAGTTATCATCCTAATTAGACTCCACTTATGTAATCGTGACGAATTGGTGGTGTGATTTAAAGATATGGATTAATGTAATTATGTTAATATTTATAAAGATGAGCTGGTGTGATTTCTCGTCTATCCTGCTGCCGTAGTGACTAGGATCATGTCAAGTTGAGTTTTATTGCTTAGATCAAAGCCCCAGTAATGTAGGTAATCTTTTGCGACCTATTTAACATATGATTTCTGATAACATAACTTAATGTTAAAAAGAGAGTTGATCAAGTTCCTTCCTAACATACCATTAATTTTAGAAAACCATAACAATTACTGAAGATTTCTCAAACTAATAAAAGGGAACCCACAAATGATCAGAAAGTTAAGGTGATATGATTTCTAATAACCATTTCTAGTTCATTAGCCATGGATTTATTATGAAGACCGGTTTTGCGAATGAAAGTTAATCATATGGTTTTCAACCTTGTATGACAATCACAAACTATAAATTTATAACTTCCCATTCAAATATAGATGCTACCCATCAATAGTTTTCCCAAGACCACCATAACATTAACATAATATTTATCACACCATTAGTTCATCACAAATTAAATAAGTTTCATCCAATTAGGATGATAGAAAGAGTTTAGCTCATAATGAGCTTGAACATTACAACATATAACAAAGAAGATAGATATGTAATAATCGGTGAAATGGAACAATCAAATTGATAATCCACAATGGATGGCGTTTAGACGATCCCGAGCTTCTTCCAAGTGTTGTATGCACCTCCCGAGCCTCCAAATGACCTTGAGGTCTTGATTCCCGAGAGAGTTCTACAGAGTAACTCTCCCACCTAAGCTTACCAAAAATAGTGAACTTAGGCTTCTATTTATAGGATTTCTGGAGTGTTTAAGCACGACCCCGTGCTAGTACAATGCTTACGAAAGTTGGTCGGCTTGTACATGCAGGTTGTGTCGGGCATGGCCCCATGCTAAATGGGGCACGACCCCGTGTTGGAGGTGGGACACAACCCCGTGTCTACTTTTAGGGAACAATACTTTTTGTCCTATCAGATGTCCAAACACGGGGGTGTGTTAATTTAGCAAGGGAGTGTGTTTCTGGCAAAGCATGGGGGCGTGCTTAATGAGGCACGACCCCATGCTTGGATTCCAAAGCTTGGATTACTTCAATTTCTTGCTAAATATGCTTCTTTTGTCCGCCTTGCCCTTTTAAACACCTGAAAACACAATTTAATATTTTTAAGTTCATTTTCATCATTTTATAGAAGGTATTAAGGAATAATTGATGTGCTTTTAGTAGGATTTTTATGTATAATTTGGAGCACATCAAACATCCCCACACTTGAAATTGCTTGTCCTCAAGCAAAAAATCACTTAAAACGACGAATCCCCAAAAACCAAATAAATCAAATTATAAACATGTCTTTCGAGAAATACGCAAGTAAACATTATTTTCATCCAAATATAAATATTCCAAGCATATGTAAAATGATATCCTAGCAAGCAATAGATTGGTTAGTAAAGATTATTTTCATGTAAAAATCCACATTTCTCACAAGATGCACTCACACCCGGCTAAATATATAAAGTCATAATAAAGATTAAGTATATGTAATACACTCAATTGGCTAGTATGAATACGTGTGAAATCATACGCTTGTAAGGGATCAAATCCCCACCTACTTAGATATTTACTTGCATAAATCATTAGGTCTTTGACAGGTTATAACTTGGCTCGGGCTCGGGTAAGGAATATTTGGAAAAAATGGCTAATTGTTAAAGACGACAGTCTTGGCATATTTTTTCTAACATAAACTATAAGGAAAGCAATAAAAGGTTCCCTATACAATACTTCAAGCTAGAAGGGATATGCTAACTTGAGGACTCGTTAAGGTCAGATTGTCAAGACCGTATTTTGCTTTCAAGAACCGTACTTCATCTTTTACTCGAAGATACACAAAACTTTCCTTTCTCAAGAATCGTTCGGCTTGAAGCCTAATAGCACCCAATCGGATTAGTTCTGTGTATTCGTATTGAGATTCAGTTTGATTCTTTTTGCATTTTCTATTATGGGACCAATTTCCACAGTTCGGGCATCTGTCATATCTTTTTGCCTGTCTCTTTATAGCACTTTTTAAAATTCCACAAAATGGCGGAACTTGTTCCTATTTTCGCCATTTCTTTCTTGTGTCGAACATGAGATTGAAGATTTGTTCGCGGATTTTCGGGGAAGTCCCGATTTTGCGTTATGAAGGCAACAAAGCAAATTGAAATCAAAAGAATGCATTTTAGTTCTTTAAGGTCTACCTGTAAAAGACCAATTTTTTTTAACAAGCCAAAAACGTATCTTTAACGAAAACGGGTTTTGTTGAAGGCTTTTTTTGGTTAAGTGACTTCGTGGTTTGGGTGATTGAAAGATAAAATGTTTAAGCTCAATGGGGCTAACTAAAGTTGATGTTCGGGTAAGGAAAATTAAAGAGAATGGTTGGGGCTCGAATGGTTAAGGTCACCTAGTGCCTAACTCATTTTTATGCAATAAATACTAATTAAGGTATTGAAATGCATACCCAAAGCAAATTCTAATCATAAGTATCATATGACACCCTCAATTAAATCCAGAATGAAAGTAGAATTGCAATTTGCAAAAGCTGTTTAAGGCTAAAAAATAAACTCACGTATGGATGGAATTGGGTACAAGTGTTTCATTTTACATTATTAAATATTTTAGTAGATTAGATTATTGCTTTTAAGGATATCACAAAAATTTTTTTTTAATTTTATTTGGACGTCATGAATTTACTTCTTTATTTCCCGAAAACGTATATTTATAATTTGGTTTATCAAAAATTATATTAAGTTTTTGGTTTCTTGTCACAAAGATTACTTGTTAAGTGATATTTTCCTAAAATTTTTAAATTTGAACCTTTTTAGCAAAGTCAAATGCATTACTCTCATCCCCACACTTAAAATTCACATTGTCCTCAATATGATTAACATAATCTAGATCGAGAAAGAGGTAATAAAATAACTCTCCTAAAAATGATGAATTTATCTCTTGTGTTTTGTTTCCCTTGCTTTGGTAGAATCTTCAGGATTTCCTTTAATGTCACCAATTTATTGAAAGCATTAAAATCCTAAACACACAAAATAAATAAAAACAAAATGACATAAATTAAAAGATAGATTGGCACGAAACAACTGTGTCGGGTCCCCGAAAATGATACGGTTTTCAAGGGCTTTGTGAGGGGATATCCCCCCACTAATAGTACATTCGGTTCTTGATGTACGTGACATCGTTGCTCAGGTCGTCGACTAGGGAATGCAAATTTTCAACTCGGTTGAAGTCTCGTTGGGCATATTCAAATGATCGCCTTGCATGGTTGCTGGTGGTTTGGATTGACTCAAAAAGGTCTAACATGGTTGGGAATTCCCTTGTACGTGAACTTGAAGATCCAGCTCCGGCTCCTTCCGGCTGTATTGGCATGTCGAGGTCCATAATTATTTCTTCGGGGTCCGCCGGATCCCAGATTTGTCCTTTCTTATCCATGAATCTCGACTGCCCATTTGGTAGGCTCGTCACCAAGTACATACTTGTGCAAATGCTCAAGTCTAACAGTCCCGGTATCACTCCTTCAGTTCCCTCAGTGTTATAACCATAGCTCTCGTATAAGTTCAAAATCCAGCTTCCTCCAAACATGGGTGTTGGAGCGCCTGCAATCGCATTCCTGGCAAAAAGATTACAAAAAATACTTAATATTACATAGAAACTGATTAACCATACAATATAAAATGAAAAGTCCCTCAATTAACAACTCCCTCGTTTTGACCATGAGCTGTTATGGAATGACTAAGTAACCGATGAATGTATCGTAGCAGCGGGTCTCGTATCTGACTGCTTTTTGTTTTACTCGAGTTGAACCCTCCAGTTCCAATCCGCTCCTAAAATGCTTTCCTCATTGCACCACTTTTCGCGTCTTTACTTTCCTCTTCCGGGAAGGTATGGTATGCCGACATTCCAGATATTGCTTCCTCCTCTATTTTGTTCTGTGTAGATTTTGAGATAGGCACCGAACAAGGCAATGGATGTTTTGTGCCAGTGTCCAGCAAGTCTGAATGAAACTGCATTATTATCCCCAGGGTCAGAGTCTTTCATGCTAAATTTGAAAGATTCTAAAAATTCAAGAGTTAATTCATAAACAGAGGGTCTATTTTGTGAGAATAAATGCTTTCACTGAACACTCAATAATGTATGTATCTTTCTAGCTATTCGACAACCGCTAGTGTTTTTCATCTGCTTGTAAGTGGGATCTTTCGACCCTTTGTAGTAGTCTTTGAAGTCTATCATGACACCATCTCTCGCGGCTCCCTTCAAAACGTAAGTAGGGATGATTCATGATCCTGAATTTCAAAAATAAGTTAATCTATACAAAACAAATTTCTTGAACAGTTTCATGATGGTAGACATAACATCATAGTGATTCAACTCATGTTCAAAAATAATTGAGAATTTATCATCCAAGGAAAAATTGTTGAACATGGGGGGTGCGTTCTGTGAAACGTGGGGGTGCGGTAAACATGGTTAGGCATGAAATCTTGACTCGAGCACACGTGGTTTTGTTTGTAAATCTTTGATTAATCATGGGTTTAACATTCTCTTGCTTTAACAATCAAAGATTATACGTTTAACATTTTAATCACTTGTTAATAATTCAAGATACTCAAAAATATATATAGTGTTTAATACCACTTTGTAATTTGAACATGACTAACAAAGATTTCATCACGAATTATGAAGATAGTCTTGTTAACAATAAAAGAAAACAAACTAATTAACTAACCAAACAAACTAAAAACTAACCAAACATACTAATTAACATTAATCTTCTACAAGAATAAACATGAACAAGTAGGTTGAAAGCATTCATCATTCCATAGTACATTAAGAACAAGTCTTTACACATAACTGCTAGGATTTCGTGTTTTAGAGACCTAATCACCTAACTACATGTAAATGACTATCATAACCATAGGAATTAGCATACTAACTTCTTGATCAAATACTCTTGAAAGAAATCTTGAAAGATGAAAGAAAAATGAGAAACAAAAAAGTGAAAATGGAAGTAGATATGAACTTTGCAAGCAATGAAGTCGATTTTTAACATGCACAATTGATGGGGAACAAGACAAAATGCTGGAAATTGTCAGGTGTTGCCATTTTTGTCGAACACGGGGGCGTGCCTCCTTAGGCATGGGGCCGTGTTCATGTGTTGATGCTCGGTTTTAGTTTTTTATTGTTCCGTTTTTCAGTTTTGCGTGTTACGCAATTTTCCCGGTTAAGTTTTATCACTTCCAAATAATCAGAAAAGATAAGAAAATAGTCCTAGAGTTAAATAACACAAGCCAAATTAAAAATTACATTTCCTAAGATCCTACGGTTACATGATATGTTAAAAGTCGAGAATCTGAAACAGCAAAACCATACTCTTAAACGCACATAAGCACACTTAGCACATCATGAAGTACTTCTAAAAGAAGCCTCCACACATTTCGTGTGGACGGTTCAGGATGGGATAGTGAGAAGTGCGGTTGCTTAATTCCGCAAGCTGTCGGTTAATGGAAATGAGTTCTTCGCCCATCTGTTGAACTTTTTGGATAAGTTTAGCTAAGCGTTGGGATGCAACGAGGTTCATTTCAGTTAGTTTCTTGATAAGTTCATGTAGCTTGAAGAAATATTCTTGAGTCGTTGGCTCTCGTGTTTCAGAACACGGTTTCTTCGCAGGATTCCAGTTGGAACTTCCGTGACTTGATTCTTTCATTTTTCAGATGTTTTTAAAGAGGAATAAGTGTGATGAAAGAATGGAACAAGTGTGGTATTTATATACAGGTCGTGGAAAGTGAACACGGGGGCGTGCTTGGCTAGGCACGATCCCGTGCTTGTAAGAATCATCTTAAATTCGACCTGCAACGTTCCAGAGTCGTCAGCGGAGATCGTGGAAAAACATTTCAGAGACATGGGGGCGTGCTTCATGAGGCACGACCCCATGCTTGTGCTTGTGAGGTCCTAAAAATTGTAAAAAAAGATCAAGGGAAACTTATGTACAGGTGCCGCGTTTAAGTTTCGGGTCTTCGGCATGACCCTTCCCCACAATTAGCTTTCATCGGGGCGGAGGTGTAGTTCCTCCGAGGGAATCTTGGTTGGTCCATTGTTATACGGTTTCAAACGATGACCATTCACTTTGAAACTTAAACCTTTGTGGTTATAAATTTCAATGACACCATTTAGAAACACATTTTTGATTGTATAAGGTCCAGACCAACGTGATTTCAATTTTCCGGGCAACAAACATAAACGAGAGTTGTACAGTAAGATACGTTCTCCCACATGAAATAGTTTTGTGTTCTTTAATCGAGTGTCATGGAATTTCCTTGTCTTTTCTTTGTAAACCCTAGCGTTTTCATATGCTTGTTCTCTTAATTCCTCCAATTCCTGAATTTGTAGGAATTGATTCTTTCCTGCAAGGTCGTGGTCCAGGTTTGCTGCTTTAAGTGCCCAAAAAGCCTTGTGCTCTAGTTCCACTGGTAGATGACACGACTTCCCATAGATTAGTTTGAACGACGTAGTGCCGATGGAGTCTTATAGGCTGTTCAAAAAGCCCATAATGCATTCTAACTTTGTAGACCAGTCCTTGTGGTTTTGACCTACAGTTTTCTCAAGGATTCATTTGATGCCTCGGTTAATGACTTCGGCTTGCCTATTCGCTTGTGGATGGTGAGCAGTTGTAAAGCGATGGTGAACTCTATAACATGCCATTGCTCGTTCGAGCTGATTATTACAAAAATGAGCTCCTCGGTCACTAATTAGAGCTTTGGGCGCACCAAAACGAGAGAATAGTTTCTTAAGGAATTTGACAACGTTTCTGGCATCATTAGTAGGCAGGGCTTGAGCTTCAGCCCATTTTGAAACGTAATCAACTGCTACCAAGATGTAACGATTGCCAAATGATACCAAAAATGGCCCCATGAAATCAATACCCCATATATCAAATATCTCGCATACCGAACTGGTTTCTGAGGCATCTCATCCCGTGTTGAGATATTGTTTGCTCTTTGACATGCATCACAGGTGCGTACCATGTTGTGAGCATCTTTGAAGAACGTGGGCCAGTAAAATCCAGAGTCCAATACTTTCTTGGCTGTTAAGGTTGCTCCATGGTGTCCTCCTGTGAGTCCTTCATGACACTGCCTTAAGATTTGTTCTGCTTCTCTTCCGTATACGCATCTTCGAATGAGTTGGTCAGCATCGATTCTTAACTGATACGGGTCTTCCCAATAGTAATGTTTGATATCAGTAAAGAATTTCTTCTTTTGCTGATAGGTCATTCCTTTGAGAAAGATTCCACTTGCTAAGTAATTTTCAAAATCGGCAAACCAAGGATGTTAATCGATTGAGGATTGAATGTGCATATGGAATTCGTGAGGAAAATTGTAGTTTATTATGGCTTCCTCAGTTTTTAAAGACTTGAATCCTCAAGACGCGAGAGATGATCAACCGCTAGATTTTCTGCTCCTTTCTTATCACGAATTTCGATGTCAAATTCTTGAAGTAGAAGAATCCAACGAATCAATCTCGGCTTTGCATCTTATTTGTTGAACAAATAACGAAGGGCTGTATGATCGGTGTAAACAATTGTTTTTGAAAGGATTAGATACGAGCGGAATTTGTCAAAAGCAAAAACTACCGTAAGAAGTTCTTTTTCGATGGCGGTGTAGTTTTCTTGTCGTCGTTAAGGGTTTTGCTCGCATAATGAATTGGGTTAAATTGCTTGTCTTTCCTTTGTCCTAATACGGCCCCAGCGTGAATCGCTTGCGTCGCACATGAGTTCAAATGGTAGCGTCCAATCTGGGGAAACCATGATTGGAGCGGTTACCAACCTCTCCTTAAGCAATTTGAATGCACTAATGCATTCGTCAGAAAATATGAATTGAGCGTCTTTCTCGAGAAGTTGAGTCATTGGTCGAGCGTTTTTGAGAAATATTTGATGAAACGACGGTAGAATCCTGCATGACCTAGGAAACTTCTGATATCTTTCACAGTTGTGGGATGTGGAAGTGTAGAAATAGTGTCGACTTTGGCTTGATCGACTTCAAGCCTGCTCGAGAGATTTTGTGTCCTAACACTATTCCTTCCGTAACCATGAGTGGCACTTTTCCCAATTAAAACAAGGTTAGAATCTTCACATCTAACCAACATCTTTTCTAGATTTTCCAGACATTGCTCAAATGAGTTTCTAAAGATGGAGAAATAATCCATGAATACTTTCATTGAGTGTTCAATCATGTCATGAAAATTACTACCATGCATCTTTAAAATGTAGCAGTAGCATTACACAATCCAAAGGGCATTCGCCGATAAGCAAATGTGCCATATGGACAGGTGAATGTCATCTTCTCTTGATCTTCGGGAGCAATAGGAATTTGAAAATAACCTAAAAAACCATCCAGGAAACAGTAGAATATTTTTCCAGATAATCGCTCAAGCATTTGGTCGATGAAAGGAAGAGGGAAGTGATCTTTCCTTGTGGCGTCATTGAGTTTGTGATAGTCTATGCAAACTCTCCATCCGGTAACCGTACGAGTGGGAATAAGCTCATTCTTCTCATTAGTTACAACAGTCATTCCTCCTTTCTTTGGAACAACTTGGATGGGACTGACCCAAGACGAATCAGAAATAAGGTAAATCAAACTAGCATCTAGCAGTTTGATTACTTCTTTCTTCACCACCTCTTGCATGCTTGGGTTTAAACGTCTTTGAGGCTGAATGACGGATTTAAAGTTCTCCTCCATCAATATTTTATGAGTGCAAAAGGATGGATTGATTCCCTTGATGTCCATGATTTTCCATGCAATTGCTCGTTTGTGCGCCTTAAGCACATTGAGCAACTTGTTCTTCTCATCAATTGATAAGGCAGATGAGATTATGACAGGAAGTTGAGATGTGTTTACAAGAAAAGCATATTCGAGATGAGATGGAAGTTCTTTGAGTTCTAAATTTGGAGGGTCTTTGATAGAAGGTTTGGCTTTTGGTTCTAGATCTTGCTCAATGATCTCAAATCTTCTTGATGAAATGATATTTCATCAACTTCAAGTTCTGGAATGATTTGGTTTTCAAAGAATGGTTCGGTGATTTGGACCTCTATTAATTGAGTGTTGCAAGCTTCATTTTGAAGAGTTTTCTTCAAATGACAGCTTATGATCGAATCGCAAGCATCAACGTAATAAAGCGAGTCATCATGATGTTGAGAGTGTTTCATGGATTTGCCTATATCGAAATTTACTTCCTCTTCGTCTACTCTAAGTGTGCGTTTGCCTGTACAAACATCGATGAGGGCTCGAGCAGTCGCTAAGAAAGGTCGACCAAGGATAAGAGGAACATTTTTGTCCTCATCCATGTCAAGGATCACAAAATCAATGGAAAATACGAATTTGTCAATTTTAACTAAGAGATTTTCAATGATGCCCCTCGGATATGTGACAGAACGGTTAGCTAACTGGATGCTCATACGGGTAGGTCTAGGTTCACCTAAGTTTAAATTGTTAAAAACCGCATAAGGGATAAGGTTAATGCTTGCACCTAAATCAGCTAACGCGTTACTGACAGAAAGATTTCTTATTAGGCATGGTATGGTGAAACTTCCTGGATCAGTCATCTTTTGAGGTAGTTTGTTTTGAAGAATTGCAGAGCATTCCTCATTCAAAACCACGTGTGATAACTCTTCCAGTTTCTTTTTCTTTGACAAGACACCTTTTACAAACTTAGCGTAGTTTGGCATTTGTGCTAAGGCCTCCACCAAGGGCAGATTGATGTGGAGTTGTTTGAAGAACCCAAGGAATTTGCCATATTGTGCCTCCATTCTTTGTTGTCTCAAACGACTT
>CM046452.1:18851057-18856057 GCA_025506515.1 Flaveria trinervia | reverse complement strand
TGCGGTAGGGTTTCGGGGAAGAAGCCGCACGAGGCTCACGATGTATATATATTCAATTTTGGCAATTTACACTTTGGACCCCTAACTTTAAATTAATTAATCCCTCAAGTTTAGTTAATTTACAATTTAAACTCCGAACTTAATTATAATAATATTATTTTTATTAATAATAATATTAACAATATTTACGAGAAAAAAATAAAGATAAAATAAATTTTATATTATTAGCGTCATTGAATATTAAGGTTGGCACGAAGGGAGGTACGACAAGATTTGGTTCGAAAATATATTAATTACGCGAACTAATAAATGCATGAAAAGAGAATTAACGGATTCCGAGTTAATTGACGGACCTGATGGTGACCGATGTCACATACTTGATGAATACCTTTAGAACTGGGTTTGGTCCTTGAGGGATTGTAGGCAAAGCTCTTCTTAGCTGCTCTTTCTAAGGCTTGGTATGCTTCTGTTGGTGTGACACTTTCAAAATCTCCTCCCGCACTTTGGTCTATCGCTTGCTTGTGGGCTCCGTTGATTGCATCGTAAAAGGTTTGACACTACAACCACAGATCAAGTCCGTGATGTGGGCATCTCCGAAGGAGACTTTTATATCTCTCCCATGCTGCGTGTAATGATTCATCGTCGTCTTGGCGAAAAACTTGTGATGTTGCTTCTTAGTTTGGCAGTGCGATCGGTGTGAAAAGTATTTAAAAGGAATTGCTCAGCCATTTCCGCCCATGTGGTGATGGAACCAAGCGGAAGTGAATCAAGCCAATCGATGGCTTGGCCTCAAAGTGAAAACAGAAAAAGTCTTAGTCGAATGGCGTCATCTGAACAGTTGTTGATTTTGAAGGTAGCATAGATACGAAGGAATCGTGAGATGTGAGCATTAGAATCTTCGTCTTGTAACCCATGGAACTGAACATAGTTTTCTACGAGTTGGATAATACGACTTAATCTCGAAATTGTTGGCCACTATTGCTGGTTGGACAACACTAGACTCATAACCATCTATTGACGGTCTGGCATAGTGTGTCATCTTCATTTCCTCGTCTTGGTTAGCCATGTCTTCTTCAGATGGTGTACCTTCCAAAATGTCTTCTTCATGACTGGTGCTGGTTGTTGTGATCTTTTGCACAATCTTTGACGAAAAAGTCGTTCGGGTCCGAAAGAGGCAAAACAAGTCCAGGACTAGACGAGTCGGACATACACTAACTTAAAGAAGCATAAACTAACTAAGGCTTAAAATGAATCAGGAAAATGTAGCTAAGCGAACTAAGGCAAACTATCAAACAAAAATAAAATAAAGTTTAAACAAAAATATATTAACGAGTTATATACAAGATAGTCAAAAATTTAGTTTGTCTTTCAAACTGCCATGTGTCCCCGGCAACGGCGCCAAAAACTTGATGGGGTGCGGATAGTATATATATTTTGATAAATAGTTTACGCACAGATTTAGTTTTAAATGGTTATTACAAGTACTAAACCACACACACAAAAGGCAAGTGTACCTGTTGTGTGGTAATATAGTATTGGTAAGAACCGAGTATCAATCCGTGGACTCACCTAGCCTACTCAACAAACTTGACGTTTGACTATCGGACTTGGTTTTTATTAAGGAAAATGATAAGTTGCATTGGAAAGATTTTTTGGGTTTAAAAACAATGATAAAAATAAAGTAAACTAAGATTTGAAGCGTTTGGATTTAAAACCAGGGAATAAAAGTTATCATCCTAATTAGACTCCACTTATGTAATCGTGATGAATTGGTGGTGTGATTTAAAGATATGGATTAATGTAATTATGTTAATGTTTATAAAGATGACCTGGCGTGATTTCTCGTCTATCCTGCTGCCGTAGTGACTAGGATCATGTCAGGTTGAGTTTTACTGCTTAGATCAAAGCCTAGTAATGTAGGTAAATCTTTTGCGACCTATTTACATATGATTTCTGAAAACATTCTTAATGTTAAAAAAAGTTGATCAAGTTCCTTCCTAACATACCATTAATTTTAGAAAATCATAACAACTACTGAAGATTTCTCAAACTAATAAAAGGGAACCGCAAATGATCAGAAAGTTAAGGTGATATGATTTCTAATAACCATTTCTAGTTCATTAGCCATGGATTTATTATGAAGACCGGTTTCGCGAATGAAGGTTAATCATACGGTTTTCAACCTTGTATGACAATCACAAACTATAAATTTATAACTTCCCATTCAAATATAGATGCTACCCATCAATAGTTTTCCCAAGACCACCATAACATTAGCATAATATTTATCACACCATTAGGTCATCACAAATACATAAGTTTCATCCGATTAGGATGATAGAAAGATTTACCTCATAATGAGCTTGAACATAACAACATATAACAAAGAAGATAGATATGTAATCATTAGTGAAATGAAACAATCAAACCGATAATCCCCAATGGATAACGTTTAGACGATCCCGAGCTTCTTCCAAGTGTTGTATGCACCTCCCGAGCCTCCAAATGACCTTGAAGTCTTGATTCCCGAGAGAGTTCTGCAGAGTAACTCTCCCACCAAAGCTTACCAAAAATGGTGAACTTAGGCTTCTATTTATAGGCTTTTGTAGTATTAAGCACGACCCCGTGCTAGTACAATGCTTACGAAAGTTGGTCGGCTCGTACATTCAGGGTGTGTCGGGCACGACCCCGTGCTAAATGGGGCACGACCCCGGTCGGAGGTGGGGCATGGCCCCGCGCCTTATGGGGAATGAACCCAGTCTACTTTTAGGGAAGAGTACTTTTTGTCCTGTCAGATGTCCAAACACGGGGAATGTTAATTTAGCATGGGGGTGTGTTTTTGGCAAAGCATGGGGGCGTGCTTAATGAGGCACGACCCCATGCTTGGACTCCAAAGCTCGGATTACTTCAATTTCTTGCTAAATATGCTTCTTTTGTCCATCTTTCCCTTTTAAACACCTGAAAACACAATTTAACATTTTAAGTACATTTTCATCATTTTAAGGAAGTATTAAGGAATAATTGATGTGCTTTTGATAGGATATTTATGTATAGTTTGGAGCACATCAAAAGGATACAGTGTTTTCCAACTCATTAAATTTTCATTTTATAGTCAGTTTCTACCCTTTTCAAATCTGATTTAAGATGTTGAAGGACTCAATATCAAATTTGATTTTCAAGTTATAACTTGATATAATTTGACTTTAGCAATACGAGCTGAAGTGCAAAGATGTTCATATACCTTGCTATCATCTGTTCCATATGGTTGGGGTGACTAGTATGTAGTTGGGAAGACATGTACCTGTAGGAAATGGAAATAGAAAGACTACCATGCAAACATGTTGTGGATGCTAATTCGAATATGTCTACAAATGGACAAGATGCAGGAGAACTAGAAACATGGGTGCACACATGTCATTGGCATGATACATGGGTAAGGGTTTTTGAGTACAAAGTTGGCCTAATAAATGGCAAAAACATATGGTCAAAGTCCCATATCCTATAGTTCTTACCCATCACTCCACCATGCACAAGTAGAAACAAAGGAGGAAAAGTCAGTTGGACAAGGATGTAATTTCAATAGCCAAGGGTGGAAAGATTTCCAAAACAGGAAAAACATGGGCTTGCTCAAAGTTTAACAACTCTAATCATAACAAAAGGTGTTGTAAAAACCCAAGGAGGAAATTCTCATTTTAGATGCTGGGGTGTTAAGTGGTAATGTAGGTTGCTAGTTTTGGTTTTGAGTAATTATGCTGGTTGTTGGTTGTTTAGCCTGTTTATATTTTTTTAGTTTAAAAAATATTATAACTTATCATGTGCAATGTTTAGATTGCTCTGGATGTTTTGGTAATTTAAATATGGTTTGTGGTTGTTTAATAAGTATGTTCATATGCATTAGTTAATTTACCCATTATGTGGGTTGTTTGCATATGCATATGTCAAAATTTAGTTTGTATAGGAAACTACCAATATATTGAATTTTGTATATCCATATCTAGTAACTAACCAATTTTGTACGCTAATGGTATAATGGATTAAGAAACAAAGTCTTACACAACACAAAATACCAAACCATTTCATTTATCAGATGGTAATACAAAAAAGCCTTAACTGATCATCATGATCAGTCCATTACACACAAACCTATCAAGTAAGCACCAAATTAGATCTAATACAAGTACATAAAACATAACCACTAATAAACCTAAGAATGTTGTAATGATGAACTTCTTCCTTTGATTCTCATACTCAAGAACTTCAAAAATTCTTTCAAAGTCCTTCTTCGATTAGTAAGTCACAGATCACCTCTCTTGAATGACTAGACATTGACGGCTCAAATCATTTAAAGATTCCATAATTTGAACACTATCATTTCACAAAAATCAACACGAACCAAAGATCTTTCAAAATTAATGTAGAAAATGAATTTGTAGTAACCACTAGAGCACAACAATAGAAACAACATCTGGGGTTCAGATCAGTCCAATTGGTGCGAAAGACAGCTTCCCTTCGACAGTAGTATACCACCATTGTTGTTTGTTGATCACACTTACAAACTAGTTAACGTTACATTCATTTATAGGGGAAAAGAATAATATAAAATAATATGGGGTAAAAAAGATAGAAACATCCTCATGTGCTTAGCACACTAATGGGGTTAACGTCTGATTCCAACGTTTGTTTGGGTGAAGAACTAAATGTGTTTAAAATGAAATCCAAACCTTAGGACGAAACATGTAACTTTTTCAATCACAGTGATGTAAGGTGAAATTAGAGCAAATTTCAAAGACGATAAGTGTAATTTACTCTTGCATCTGTAAGCTGAACCATTAATTCCTTAAATCAAGGGTTAAGATTTCTTCATATACTTAAAAAAAACAACACTTTGTATTCTAAACATTTCCAATATATACATATATATATTATATGTATACGTATATAATATGTATATATATATGTATGTATAATATATGTATATGTATATGATATATCTATATGTA